>CM075205.1:2247144-2392144 GCA_037577475.1 Chaunax sp. Z400 | reverse complement strand
CAAGAGTCAAAAATACCAGAATATTCTTGCACCGTTTCTTGCAATGTCATTGCTGTTGGAGTATTGCCTGCACTGTTGAAAAAATGTAACAAAAGTTCTTTCTCTGTGCTGTTTTTCCACTTGAATATCAGAGGAACATTGGTGATTTACATCTCCTCACCACCTGCAGCTACGGGACAGTCTTTGTCTCCAAGTGCATTTCCATGACTAAGGATGATTAATTCTACATAGAGTTTTTCAAATATCAACTATTCATTTCTTTCAATTCTGGAAGTTTCGCCTTTCATAGAGAAATCACACAAATAATTAGTATTTTTCATTTGAAAGCTTTACAAACTGTAGAACTTCTACTATTTAGTACTGGGAAGCTCCTATGTGACTGTATATATATATCTATATATCTATATATATATCTATCTGTATATATATATATCTATATATCTATATAGATATATATATATATCTATCTGTATATATATATCTATATATATCTATATATATATATATCTGTATATATATCTATATATATATATCTATCTGTATATATATATCTGTATATATATATATATATATATCTGTATATATATATCTATATATATATATATCTATATAGATATATATAGATATATATCTATATATATATATGATGTCATCATAACCTCTATTGGCTAGAGGTATTTATACATAGATGATGTATAAATCTATAGATAGATAGACAGACAGACCGATAGATGACGGACAGACAGAGAGACAAACAGACAGATAGATAGATAGATAGATGATGGATAGATAGATAGATAAATAGATAGATGGATGATAGATAGATACATAAATAGATAGATAGATAGATAGATTGATAGATAGATAGATGGAAACATAAATAGACGGATAGATGATAGATAGATGATAGATATATAGATAGATGAATACATAAATAGATAGATGGATAGGTAAATAGATAGATAGATGGATAGATTGATAGATAGATAGATTTGTAGATAGATAGATACATAGATAGATAGAAAGATAGACAAATAGATAGATAGATAGATAGATAGAGAGATAAATAGATGATAGATATATAGATAGATAGTTACATAAATAGATAGATAGATAAATAGATAGATAGATAGGTAAATAGATAGATAGATTGATAGATTGATAGATAGATAGATTTGTAGATAGATAGATCAGTGGATAGATAGATACATAGATAGATATAAAGATAGATAGACAAATAGACAGCTAGACAGACAGACAGAGAGAATGATAGATTGATAGACAGACAGACAGACAGACAGACAGAGAGAGAGAGACAGCCAGACGGACAGACAGACAGACAGACAGACAGACAGACAGACAGATAGATAGATAGATAGATAGATAGAAAGATAGATAAAAAGATTTGTAGATAGATAGAAAGATAGATAGACAAATAGACAGATAGATAGACAAATAGACAAATAGATAGATAGATAGGTAGATGGATGATAGATTGATAGACAAAAAGAGAGAGAGAGATAGACAGACTGACAGACAGACAGACAGACGGATAGATAGATAGATAGACAGAGAGACAGACAGACAGATAGATAGACAGAGAGAGATAGACAGACAGACAGACAGAGAGACAGACAGACAGTAGAAAGATAGATGATGGATAGATAGATAGATAGATAAATAGATAGATGGATGATAGATAGATACATAAATAGATAGATAGATAGATAGATAGATGATAGATAGATGATAAATACATAAATAGATGGATACATAAATAGATAGATAGATAGATAGATAGATAGATAGATAGATAGATAGATGATAGATAGATAGATGATAGATAGATAGATAGATACATAGATAGATAGATAGATAGATAGATGGATAGATGGAAACATAAATAGATAGATAGATAGATAGATAGATAGATAGATAGATAGATAGATAGATAGATAGATAGATGATAGATAGATAGATATATAGACAGACAGACAAACAGACAGATAGATAGATTGATAGATAGATTTGTAGATAGATAGATACATAGATAGATAGAAAGATAGATAGACAAATAGACAGATAGATAGATGGATACATAAATAGATAGATGGATAGATAGATAAATAGATTAGTGGATACATAGATATAGATGGAAACATAAATAGATAGATAGATAGATAGATAGATAGCTAGACAGGTGATAGATAGATAGGTAGATAGATGATAGATAGATAGATATATAGACAGACAGACAAACAGACAGATAGATAGATTGATAGATAGATTTGTAGATAGATAGATACATAGATAGAAAGATATATAGACAAATAGACAGATAGATAGATGGATACATAAATAGATAGATAGATAGATAGATAGATAGATAGATAGATCGATAGATAGATAGATAGAACTTGAGATAAATAGATTTGTAGATAGATAGATACATAGATAGATAGAAAGATAGATACACAAATAGATAGATAGATAGATGATAGATAGGTAGATGGATGATAGATAGATAGATAGATGATAGATTGATAGACAGACAGAGAGAGAGATAGACAGACAGACAGACAGACAGACAGACAGAGAGAGAGAGAGAGAGAGAGATAGACAGACAGACAGAGAGAATGAGAGATTGATAGACAGACAGACAGACAGACAGACAGACAGACAGATAGATAGATAGATAGATAGATAGATAGATGATAGATAGGTAGATGGATGATAGATAGATAGGTAGATAGATAGATGATAGATTGATAGACAGACAGAGAGAGATAGACAGACAGTACGGAATCCTTCCATGTCCCATAAATCTTTCCCAGACAGTTTTCTCTTCTCGACTCCTTCCCATCTCATCCACTGGCCTTGCTTTGCCTGAGAGACTGCCTTTGCACACCTTGCTGCCAGTTCTTGCCGGCGCAATCCTTCAACCACAAGGCCTCTGCGTTGAATGCGATCTGCCCTACCACAGGATGGCCTGCTTTCTCCCAAGCCAAGGCCTCCTCTCCCCTGCTGCAAGTGACCAACAATGTCCCGATGTATGAGGGCTGATTTTGCGTTTTGTACAGCCGCTTCTGGAGACCACTTCCTTCCAGTTACCAAGGTTGGTGCATTCTGGGCTATGCAGAGATCACGTGATTCTGTCAGCGTCAGTTCCAGCCTTGCCTTGGAGCATTTGTACTCTTTCACAAGACTGGACACGGGCAGCTCCAGGATTCCTTTTCCATATAATCCTATGCCACTAAAGCATCCCGACAGGCCCAGCTATTTCTTAGCAAACTTGCTAATCTGCAAACCACACAGTTTTTTGCGTTGAACTGGGCATGTCCAGCCGTCACATTTCGTCAAATTTTGATGTTTCGCCATGAAACTGAAAATTGTCATGACTTCATTGTCTAAGGTCCAATCAGTACAAAACTTCAAATGCTGGTTAAGGGTCCTGCTCTAAAGACATCCACATGATAAAATTTAGCTATAGTCATACCGCCACCTAGTGGCAACAGAAGATGACATATTTTACGTTTTGATACACTACTACTAGGCTGTTGAACATATTGGCTTCAAATTCAGTGAGAACAGCTATAACAAGTTGGTAATGCAGGATTCTGAAGCTAGTGTGTTTTCGTGCAAAGTTGTAGGCTTGGCTGTGCGGCGAATGTTGATGTTTCGCCATGAAGCAGGAGGTTGTCACGTGTTCAGAGAACTGATCAGTCCTCATCCCCTGATGTCTCCATCAAACATATTTAATAAAACACATGAATGTAATGTAACTTTAGATCCTAAAAAACAACCCAACAACAAACAGGACTTTTTTTTCTATTTTCTATTTTTTTTATTTCAAGTCCAGAAGTTAAAAACAGAACATTTGTGTGGCTGGAGGTTAGTTCAGTCCTACAGGCCCAGATCAGGACCAGGTTAGTATTTGCTCTCGTATCTTCACGAAGACCAGATTCGGGTTTACACCTGAAAAGTGAGACCAGTTTGTTTGGCCTGACTTTTCTGGTGTCTCCAAATCTTGACGCTCAAACCGTTTTTTTTTTTTACACGTTTAAGCTGTCCATCCAGTTAAAGATACAAAAACCAATGACTCTCTGTTCCTGACTGCAGGTCTGGGCTCTAGAAAAATCTCCTGTACCACTTCTTCTTCTTCTTCTTCTTCTGGATCTGGGCCTCGAGCTCTACCAGCTGGGATGTCATGACCCTTTCCTTCTCCTCCCACTCCTGCTGATTGTTCAGCAGATCCTTTTTAAGGGCCTCTGTCTCCTGAAGGTGTAACGACCTGACCTCCTCCCAGTGGACCCGATTGGTCTCCACCTGTTGTTCAGCCTCTTTCAGAGGAAACACAATGACAACCCAGCATGATATATGTAAGTAAAGCAACAAAAATACTTGAGAACCTATTTCGGATATTGACATTAAGATCTTGCCAGAGAACAACAATTTAACATGGTATGGTGAAATATAGGAGGTACTGGCAGTCATAAATGTGTCTGAGATACAAGGGATATGTCAGCTAGAGGATGGTTTAACCTCACAAAGCCCACTGTTAAAGTACTGCAACACAAATTTCTATAGTCCATTAGGTTTTAAAATTTTTTAACTAGTATGTTATTGCCTTTAATGGGCAGTGAAACAGTGATGAGCTACCTACAGCTTATCTCAGAACCATCACAAAAGGATACACATCTGTGAATAGGACTTTGTATGTTGACTTTTGTTTGGAACCTTACACTCTAAAACAAGCAAAAAGTTAGTCCACACTTGGCCTGTATAGAATGACTTTAGTCCCCTCTTTGCCTCTACAAAATGACATTGGTCCCCTGTTGAATGGTATGAAATGACATTTAACCTGTTTAGTTTTGTGTTGTTTTTTACAATTCTCCAGCATTTTGTATTCGGCTTAACTCTGCGTTGGATGGCAATATTCATAACACACAACCACAAACCACAGTACAAAAATGCAGAAATATGTTAAGCCAAAGTTTATTTAAAGTGGTTTTAAGCCCTTCTAAACTGAGATTTAAACAGGCTACTTCGTGAAGAAACCAGTCCCTTGAAACATGATTTTATGTTTTTGTGACAAAACATAAAGGCTCTGCTTTAGTGGATGTCTTAAGTTTCAAGCTAAACACTATATTAAAATGAAGGGCTACCCAGAAGTCCTGTTCATATTTAAATATCAAAGGCAAATTATGGTTCACACATCTTTATTCACCCTGGTCAGTGTACTTGACCAGGGTGTGTTTCCTTTCCTTTTCTTCCTGGTACTTCCCAGTCCTATTGTGGGTCTTTGGTTTTGCTGGGGCCAGCCGTCTCTCGTATGCATATAGAGCCATTATATGGGTCGTTAGCATAACAATGGTGAAACTATCTACTAAGGTGCTTTTTCACCAAGCTGGAATCACACCTATTAAAAGGTTTGGTTAAAGCCTTTAGAGGAACTTCCATTGTCTGCAAGTAGAAATGCTGTCTCAATAACAAGGATGATGAGTTGTGGTTAAATCATTCATTTTCATTTCAGTTCTTAAGACCAAAACTACACACTGTCTCTGTGATTTCCTTACTGCTTCCAACCGTGTAGGTGATTTGAAGCTTTTGCCTTTAAATGCATCATTGCTAATGTGCCTGCTGTTTTATGAAAAATCTCAGTTCCATTTTGACAATGCTACACTAGTGAATGTTTTTGCATAACAGTTTTTGTGCGTCAACATTGATCCTGGTAAGCTGCCATTGGTATAGGTTTGTGTATGATGAATAACACATCCCTGTTCCCTGTATACAGACAGGAGTAGAGAACTGACAGCTGACCTGTCCTGAAGGATGCAGCTGGCTCTGCAGAGATTAGTTGAAATATTAGCTCACTCCACACTAGTGTCTAAGAACACATGAAGTGAACTGCACATTTGTGTCTAAACAACAAGAATGATGAGTTGTGGTAATCAAAAATCATGACAGTCCAATAACATTAATTATTAGTGATACATTACAGTGCAAGAGAGTTTGTACAAATTAATCATATTTTAGTAACTCACAGTTGGTCTTGTATGTACAATCCACATCTGGAAAGTAACTAGACCTATTTCTGCTAACTATCAGTGTGAAATTATTATTGGTTGTGTGTCTCCCACTTTATGCAAACTCTCAGATATGATGTCATATTAGTGAGATGCTTGTGGTTTACTTGAATTTTCATGACCATGCATGTTTAGGTGGCATCTGCTGCCTGATGTCTTACATCATTTATTTTCATTTTGATCCTCTAGGCCACAGCAGGATTTAAGAATGTTCAAGTTCAGAAAAAAAAATTATATATACTGAGCAACAGTGGAAACGCATAATTTTAAAAATGTAATTTCTATTCACTAGCCCTAATCTAATGAAACAAACAAACATGTCATTCACTGAATAGACGTTTTTAAGTACCCACAAACAAAACATGCCAAATAACCATCATTTAGTCATAACATAGAAATAACAGTTATTGGTGCATTTCAGAGTAAACCATGATGTTGGTGAGATTTCTTTCTGCATGGTTGAAAAGACCTGGTCAAGGCGATAATTTACCAGGTCTAATTAATGTCCTAGAGAAACATCTGACGGTGCGACGATCCCCAAAAGAACTTACGTGAACTCGCAGTTAGGATGCTATGGTCAGAACTCTGCAGACACGTGATGCAAAGATGTTCCAGATGTTATGGCTGATTAAAAAAGTGGATGGAGATCACATTTAGTGACTAGTCCGGATTTAACTTGTACACAGCTGGTGGTCGTCAGCGTTTGTACCATCGCCGCAGAGACCGCTGTTCTGCCGCATACGTCCAAGAAGTGGATCGTTTGGTGGTGGTGTCATAATGGGGGGGGGGGCACTGCTAATGGATGACGGTCAAACCTTGTCCAGATTCACGGCCATCCGTCTCTGGCATAAGGCTCTAGGTCCACATGTCATTCCCAGGATACAGCAATAAGGCATCACCTTCATGCATGACAATGCCCTCTATGTGAAGTTCAGGATCACCGGGTGAGACGGGAAGATCCTGCTCCAGCAACACATGAACAACTTGTCACAGCTCTGCAGGATGAATGGCATATCATCTTACAAGTCCAGAACAACATCTTATCCATTCAGGAGGTGTAAAGTAGTGATAAATGCTGGAGGCAGACACGCACGGTAGTGACTATTGTTGTTCTCTGTCTCACCATCCACACTTTCTGACTTGTAAATACTAAGGCAAAAACCACTAAACTGCACAAAAATGATTTTTCTGTATGGCTAAAGGGTGAATAAAGATATGTGAACCATAATTTGCCTTTTATATTTAATATGAACAGGATGGCATGACATCAAAAAAATATGCGTTTCTACTGTTGATCAGTATATTTATTCTCAATATTTTTGTTTATTCTTTGAATGTGAAGTTATTTAATGGACAGTCTCAGCATAAAACAACAGCAATCCCAACAAACAATAACACACTTATTTTCCTCATCTGTCTAACTTCTCTTTTCCCCAGAGCATGATTTGAGTTTTAATAACAAAACTCATCATTCTGTAGACACAAACGCATGATAAGCTTTAAGCTATTGTTGTGGCATGGGCAGTTGCTAACTAACATTAAGCCAAGGGAAATCAGGCTTTGCATATGATAATCATCTTTTCATGCGCTTGTGCAGAATGAATGTCCCGTCTTTGCCTGGACAAAATGACATAGGTCCTCTGTTATATGGTATGGAGCGATGCTCACACTCCTATACATTAGTACAGAAAAAGACAATCATTGTGTTATGTGACAAAGTTTGACCGAAAAAAATTGCTTAGTCTCTGATCAGTTTTTGTTTTTGTAAAGATATTGGTTACTGCTCTGTCTCCACAGAAATAATCTGTCAGAGAACCTTTAGTGAATTGTTTAACCGTATGCAGAAATTTTGAAATTGGCAAAAATACTTGAACTAAACTCATTAATGTTTTATTTGTTTGTTTGAATTTCTGAAGGCTACAATCTGTCACATAAAGATTTACATTTATTGGTGAATAGAGAAGGTGTAGTATATTTGAAGGCTGTCTAATAGTGCAGCATTGTAATTATGGAACTGAGAGTGTGCATAAAGTGGAAAGCACCCAACCAAATACTGCATTAATTTCACATTGATACTCAGCAACAGTTGGTCTTGATGGGTATTTACATCCCAATACTGTCAATTGAAGTGCTCCTTCACCATGTACAGTTTAACTTGTACGGAAATGGGCATTGGAATATTTAGTGTAGTGATGGAGTTACCTACAACCTCTCTCTAAACCAGCACAACAGGTTACAGACCTTTAAAGAGGGCTTTATATGTAGAATTTTGTTTTGAACTTTTTTTGTTTGTTTTTTTCTGATGGCTGAAATCTGTGTGACATGAAGATTTAAATTTATGGATCAACGGACAAGATGGAACATAGCTGATGTCTGTCTAATGATGCAGCATTGCCAAAATAGAGCTGAGAGTTTGCATTAAGTGGAAGGCACACTAATGTTGTATTCATTTCTCAATGATTAAAGAGAAAGCAAAAAAGCCCTCTTTAAAGGTCTTTAAAACCTTTAAAGATCCTTTAATGCTGGTTCTGAGATAAGCTGCAGGTAACTCCATCATTAGAGTGTCAGTACCTATTTAATTTGAACTGTACATATTGAGGAAACATTTCTGACAACAATTATGGGATCTGTGACTCATTTCATAATAGAATAGTTTTTTTCTCTTAAAGATAGATTCCAGCAATGCAAGATGTTGTCCACAAAATGTGTGCATTTATATTATACACAATTTAGATTTTAGTAGAAGGTCCCCTCTTGTACTGTTAAGACTGACAGAAACAACATTAATGCACAGTTATGGATGACTAAGGACAGAGGAGCAAATTAGCACAGCAAATTATCCTCATTAAAACAGAATAAATCAGTATCTTTCATCTGACCTCGCTATATTCATGAATGAGTCTAAAATAAATGCCCTAAAGATGCCCAAACAGCCACAACAAAGTGTAGTCAACACATGATTTAAAACATGCCTAAGACTAGGAAAGTTTTTTTTTTCTGACTCCAGTTAAGTTATTAAGAGCAAATAAAAAATAAGATATAATCAAGGGATGAAGGGAGCCCTCTTTAGAATGCATACTTCACTACACACAGGTCACAAAATGACCAACAATAACATAGAGGAATATGAAATCCACTAAAAGAAAATGAAAAGTAGTGCACTGTGTAATAAATCTTTAAAATGTAACTTAAAGATTGTATTTTATATTCTCATATATTTATTATTTTATTTATTCTTATTCAAGTCTAGATAAAGTAAATTTTGTTGCTAATACTGCAGTTATTGATATTAGTGCATGCAGCCAAGTTACTTCTGATTGGCAGGTAAAACATTATTTATTCTCAAAGTGGCCATGATGATTCTTGTAATATCTGTATCACAGAGAAATGTTTAAATCTTGATAACGTTAAAGTGAAATGATCCATTTTTGAAAGACACAAAGAAAGTCTTTGCAGTAAGCAAACACTCATTAGGTGAAAGAATGAGTACAGACAGTTCCACTGCAGTATATGGAGGTGCCCTCTTTCATAGGTAGACATCGCACAAGGATGCAAGTCCCCTCTTGGCAATTTCTTTAAAAAAATGTAAAAAGTACATTTGCAGTAATATTATGGGAAAAGACCTTAAAAGTAAAATTTCTATTCTATTTTTTTTTAAATGACCAGAAACAGTGGTCCACTCTTGGTCGAAGTAGAATGACAGTCCCCCCTTGGTAAGATAAACGTGTATGTGTGTGTGTGTGTGTGTGTGTGTGAAGAGAAAGAGGGAAGGAGAAAGAAAATAGAGAAGTAGGGGGAAAGAGCGAGTGGAAGAGAAGGAAATCTCAACAATCAACATACAACAATCGGTGTGTGTTAACACCATCAGCGCACAATAACAGAAGCTAGCTCTAACAGTTTACAGCAGCAAAAACAGCAAGTCCATAATACACAAACAATCTACTCTGCCCAGTCTTAAGCCTCTTACTTTGTTGAAGAAGGGAAGCTGGCGAAGAGGTCCTTTCGTCCATTATGGTCCGGCTTGGTCCTGCGAGTCGCAGGTCCTGACGAAGCGCGGCAGATAGTGAGGCATAGTCTGGGCAGATAATTCCTAATTTACTAAATTACCATGGTAAAATAATCACAACATCAAGTAAACCCAAAATAAAACAAAATGAGTAAGGTGAAAGGAAAGAGTTTGAGACTATTATGTGTAGACTCCTAATTCCAGGTCTGGGGAATTTAAATGGATCGGACTTACACTGCCAAGGATATATGTCAGATGTGCCTGTGGGGTTTGGTCTAGGGAGACCAGAAAGGCTAGAATCCTTTCCTGTTCAGGCTGTTGACCGAGGAGCTGACCTCTCTGATGAGGTCCTGCATTAAATCACTAACTATGCAGACATAAGTTATGTCTTTCCTAACCACTTCTGACAAAGACTCTAAGGCCTGCTAAGTCATTGAAAAGAGAAATGAATGTCGATTCACCATGGCTAACAGGAGTCAGGTAGAGAGAGAGAGAGAGAGAGTGTCGACACCCCCCCACTGTGGGGTATCCACATTGGGGGTTGTCCTTGTGTACAAGGTTGCTAAGAAGGTGCAGAAAGAAGGATGTGGAGCATCAGGAATGGCTGTTTAAGGGAGATACCTGCCTACAAAGTAGACTTTGGAAGGAGGGGCAGGTACCTGGCCTAGTCATGCCACTGGGGATCAGGGTCAGACTCCTCTGAGGAGTCGGGTGGCCCTAATGGATGATGGGACATGCTAATTTGTTTGATCGTCTCTATTATGCATGTACAGATTATATGCTCCAAATCCTGTTCTGAGACCTGCCCTCTGGGGGAAGTTAAGGCCATTTGCTCCCACTTATTTTCTCTGTCCCATCGTTTGGAGTTCTGTTTGAACTGGACCTTGCCATTTGGTACAGGTGTAGTCTGCCAATTTGGCTTGCCGTGAATCTGGGGGTGTGTTTGGTCATCACCCCCCTGGTTCTGTTGCGGAGCCTGCCTATGGGGTGGTCGGTACCTTCGGCGTCCTCTCCTAGCATTTTTCTTACCGCGAGGCATTTCGTTGCCTTCAAGCGTCAAACTACGATCCTGTAAAGTTTGGGTTCCCAGGACTCTGGGGTCACCTTCATGCAATCTAGCGGGACGCATACGTGTCTCCCATGCTAGCTGTGGATACCTCCTAATTTCTTGCATCATGTATTTACGTTCTCTGCAATGCATTGTGACGTTAAACCGTATGCTTTCATGGAGGTTATGAAGGAAGAGGGACTTAAAGAATCCACTCTCCTCTAAACCCGGTGCATTACAACCTTGACAGTACGTGCTCCTCAGGCGCCAGTAGTACTTTCATGGTGATTCGTGCGTCCTTTGTACGATGGTGAGGGCACCAAGGGTGGTGGAGATTTCATCTGTATACAGGGAATATTCCTCACGCAGGACTTTACAAAGGGCCGAGTAGCAGTCTCGGATGCTAGCTGGCAGGGATTCCATGAACACATGGACGCTCCTAGCTGTGGTTTTCCATATCAGCTTGAGCTGTTCGCGTGGCGAAGCATCAGGCAGATCAGTGAGGCAGCGCTCGACTTCCCGCAGGTAGTCATCGATATTTGAATCTCGACTACTGCGGTCAAAACGCTCTATGTCACTCGCTAGGGACTCTAGCTGTGGAATCCGCAAACCTCTGTGGCTGTGTTAGCGGGGACCATCGGAGTCATCAGAGGTCCCATAGTCGCTCAAGTCGCCATGGTGAGGAAATTGACGCAAACTGCGTGATGTCGGCAGTTCACCGGGCAGCGGGTGCCTGAAGTTTCCACGGTATGGTGGAGATGGACTCCGGGTAAAGCGAGGCTGTGTGCTGCGTGACACTGGTGACTCACTGGACCGCGGGTACTTGGGATTTCCCCGGTATGGTGGATATATACTCCGGGTAAAGCGGGGCTGCGAGATGCGTGAGGCCTGCAGCTCACTGGGCAGCGGGTGTCTCCACCTCTGTGGTGGGACATCCACCTGTTTAGAAGGCTCGCAATGGCGGTCAGGAATAGACCGATGTGTTGCCCTGGAGAATGGGACACCTGAGCCCAAAGAGTGGACCGTTGGGAGCGCTTGGTAGCGGTCCCCGGAGGGGAAGTCAGAAACCGTAACACTGGACGCCCTTTGGCTCCTAGTGAAGGTTTCTTGGTGGACCACGCTTAAAAAGGGTTTAAGCGTTAAATTTATTGTGGCTGTTAGTTGTTCATATTTCATCTCACATAAATAAACTGCAATGCCTCAACAGGTAATTGACACTTGTAACCTGGGGCGTAATTTCCACTGGGGACAGGGGGGACATGTCCTCCCCACTTTCCAAAATCCCGTTTGTGTCGCCTGCACTTTCAAATTCGTTTGTTATTATTTTTTAAGCACAAGCCGTCATCGCCACGGAGGAGCAGGACACAGCCTGCCTCTGTGGACACCCACGCCCGCCCGCGTCCAGGAATGTCGCGTGCACACTCTAAAATTAGCTCACTGAATGATAGAAGCTACTAGTGATGAGCAGGTATCGCAGTTGCGGTACTTTGTGAAAATAAAAATGAAACGCCAGCAGCAGCAGCAGCAGCAGATGACTTTCATGTCTTGGATGAAAAGAAAGAAAGGAGATGTGAGTTGGTTGATTCAGTAAATTAGCTCAGGATAATCATATTTTCTGTCTACACCTGTTGATGTTAGGCTAACGTTGACTGAGCTAACACACTTTTACTAGGTAGCGATTAGCTATTAGCTAAATATTTAATGTGGAACATTCTGTATAACATGAAAATGCAGCATTTTCCGTCAGCAATGTAAGACAAGCAGACTCTCTGGCTGCTAGTTTAATGTTAGACTCACACACCAATGGCTCAATATGATCATAACTCAATTGTTTTCATATCAGAGGACAGATGAGGGGGATTTGCTTCAACACCGTGAGGGTGAGACAGAGAGGGTGAGACAGGGAGAAGCAGCAGCAGCACAAAGTTGCAGGTAGGTTATGTGCTGTATGAAGGGCCAGGTGATTTTGATTAGTTGATAATGATATACACTGGTAATAATACAACCAACATGATTTCAATGTGGCTCCAGCTTTCCCAGCATTGTTCTATACCTTGTTTGTGTCATGCTTTCATATCAGAGATCAGATGAGGTGGGGAGGCTTCAACACAGAGAGGGTGAGACAGAGAGGGTGAGACAGAGAGGGTGAGACGGGGAGAAGCAGCTCAGAGATGCAGGTATGTGGTGGACAAAGTACCCAACTCCATTACTTGAGTGAAAATATAGATACTCCTGGTCAAATGTTACTCCAATACAAATGAAAGTGAAATTATTACTTGAGTAATACAGGAGTACTTTCTTTTAAAAATACTTACATTTATAATACAGTACAATACAGTACATTTAAAGAACCTAATGACTCTAAAACAAGTAGAAATGCAGGATATGGGATTCAAATCGAAAACAATTTTCTGGCGGAGGACCACCAGACCCCCTGTCTTGTGTTGGGTAAAGTCTCATACTTGAACGAGTACCCGCCGTCAGATGTTGTGGTGATCCTCAGAGATTTCATGGTCCCTGGGACTGGAGCGCAGCACTGTGTGATCCCCAGCATGGCGGTGGTTCGATCCCAGGCAGAGCAGTTCCCGTGGCAGTAGTAGAAGGTCAGAACCTTTGGATGAACGATCCAGTTGTCCCAGCCCAGCTCCTCAAAGCTGATCTCCACCTCTGCTCGGTGGCAGTCACTGTGCTGGGGTCTCTCCTGAGAGGGTCGCTGGAGTAGGTCGATAGCAGAAGGAGACCATGGGATGGTGACTGGTGCCTGGCAGGGTGAGCGGACCAGTATACGAGGCTGAGCATTGAGGTGAAGAAAGGGTGTCTTGTCTGGTTCGTTTGCGTGGCACCGACAGGCTGAGCAGTGGATCTGGAGCATAAAAGGCCCCTCAGCCACAGAGGCCAGCAGCTTTTGATCCATATGGTAGGTAGTCCATCCATCTGGGCTCATTGTTGTTGGGGCCTCTGCCACCTGCAAAAGCTGCTGTGCTGAAGTGAGAATGAACAGCTGGGCTGAGGAGTTGGCTGTGGCTCCTTCCCCTGCATAGAACCAGAAGTGGGCAGAGGTGACCAGGGTGTCATGCTTGTTCACGGAGGGCTGGAACTAATATGAGATGTGGCTGTTGGTGGTTTCTCCTAGAGCTGAGTTGGATCCGACACAGGTTGGTTTTGCTAAAGAAAGATCACAGAGAAGTTGGTGAATGTTATTGGGACTATTTGTCTTCAGTTAGGATGGACTCGCATAGACTACGCAACTTTTGACTGAGATTTACAAAGATGTCATACCACTAGAATAACAGTGACTTAACTCCTAGAAAGTCTTTCTTTTGCTGACCTCCAGTGGTTTAGCTCCTGAGCTTGCTGCAGCAGTGTACAGCGTCACCATTTCTATTTTTTTCATGGAGTTCAAGGCTATACAGTATTTACTTTTAAGTTTATTTTCCTGTTACATTTTGTTTGATAAAATAAGCGGTTATAAAGTCTAAGTATTTGGCTTTATTGTTCTCCACATCTGCAGCATGCACATAGTGTTGTTGGGATGCATGGTACAGGCCCCAGAAACAAAGAAGGCCTGTAGATTCCACAAAGCCTGACTCAGGCCTACATTTACCTACAAGAGCCTGATAAGACCAAAAGGAGCCAACCTCCAAGATAATAGAGCACAAAAGACTCCAGTTACCAGGCTGTCATGCTGCCTAGGTGTGAAATTCCTCCACCAGACTCTTTGCTGTCATTGGAGGAGACCCATGATGAACCACAGGGGTCCCTCTGAAGTCACCAGGAGTATATAAGTGAGAACCGAACTCTTCTCCCTCTCTTCTCCTGCTATTGCTCTTCACCTGGCTTCCAGCCACATCTGCCTCCCAAGGGAGCACCTTTTTCCCTCTTCACCTCCTACCTGCTCTGTATTACTGTAAGGACTGGTGCTGCTCCAGTGTAGCTGCAGTCTTCTCCTTTCCCGTCCCAGAACCGATCACGGCACAACGCATGCAGCGCTCCCTTACCGTTCTCACAGAGGACAAAGGACCGGAGACGACCCCGTGTTTCATCAGCCACATCAACCCCTGTAAGGGAAATTCTTCCTTGTCAAATTTTGAGAGTTGCTAATTCTCTGAAGAATTACAGACTCGGTGTGATGAGCCAGATCTCTTTAATACATGCAGCATGGAGGGAAGACCTGAGGAGAGTGTTCCCCAGCTTATATACACTCAGGGACCCACAAGACAACAGATGCATACTTCATTACAGCTGTAAATCATGCCTTAGAGCCACCACCTGTCCTTTGATCTGAACCCCTGACCCCCTTCGGCACAGAGAATTGCCCTCATGTGAAAATCCTGATAAGAGAATTCCCTCATCTCCCGAAACAATAGAGAATTGCCCTCATCTCCTGATCACCCCACCTTCCAGGCAAAGAGAATTGCCCCTCTTCTGACCTCCTGTGCAAACATGCAGAAATGTTCTAATCCATACACAGATTTCTCCCACACCCCGCTGCTTTCCTCCGCCGCACTGCGAGAGCCAACTACCGGTGCTCTAAACGCCGTCCCGCCGAGGATAAGCTGAATCTCACAGCAAAAGAACAACACAACGCTTCGTCGGGACCCGCGACTCGAAGGATCGAGCCGGACCGTAAAGGACGAAAGGACCTCTTCGCCAGCTTCCCTTCTTCAACAGAGTAAGAGGCTTAAGTCTGGGCAGAGTAGATTGTTTGTGTATTGTGAACTTGCTGTTTCTGCTGCTTTAAAACTGTTAGAGCTAGCATTTGTTATTGTGCGCTGATGGTGTTAACACACACCGATTGTTGTGCATTGATTGTTGGGATTTCCTTCTCTTTCGCTCGCTCTTTCCCCCGACTTCTCTATTTTCTTTCTCCTTCCCTCTTTCTCTACACACACACACACACATACACTCATTCAGGTTTAAGAGCGTGGTGAGCCCCAGCACCATTTGCAAGTGTTCAAACTTCGTGGCCATCTCTGATTACTCGCTCCACGTGACGCAACCCCCGTTGGGTTACGTCACGCACCTCCTCCTATCTCTTAGATCCTCTCTCACACACACACGCATACACACACACACACACACACACACACACACACACACACACACACACACACACACACACACACACACACACACACACACACATATAAGCACATCCACACACTCAGAGACATACACACACATCCACACACACATGCTTGCCTGTACCTGCATGATTGTCAGTAGTAGTTGTAGATAACTGAGTTGATTAATTGAAGTGTGTTGACTGAAGGTCGATATTGCTAATTTTAATAAACTTGTTTGTATTGTTTTGCATTAATACTGTTTTAAAGGCTGGTTGCGAGGGTCAGAGCACGTACTCTTCCCTTCATCGTTCATGTGAGACTGAACAGAGTTTGGTTAATTGTTTCCCTGTTCCCGGGGTGGTGCCCCGTAGTTATTATTAATTTTAATTATAATATTGAATTCAACCGATGATTGATGACCATTTTTCCCTGTCTCCAGGGTGGTGCCCCGTAACTATTATTAATTTTAGTAATAAAATTAAATTCATTGAATAATTAATGATCATTTAATAATCATTAATTCCATTAACCAAATTCGCCCTATTGATAGCCCCAACAGTGTGTATAATGCCACATACTGCAATGTAACTGCAGTGTAAAAGAGTGACTGAGCCTTTAGATAAGCACATCTTATGCAATGTAGGCCAACATTTGTAGTGCAGTTTTAAGAAGGAGCAAATAGTTCAATTGCTGAAAATGTTATGGAGGAACTTTGCAGCATTTTTAGTCTCGTCTCCTGCAGGAATCTAAAAAACATGAAGACAAAATATTTCACAATATTTGTAATTTAGATTCTTTCCTAGACCTCTTTAATGCAAATCCGTCCTCCTCTTGCTCATCCTAGATTGATTTACTACTTATCTATCTAAAGCCTATGAACTCTAAACCCTCCACAGATAACTGTTGGTGAAGTGTTGTGCTCTTCTGGCTAAATACACACACTAACATGTAAACCCTGGACAAAGCTTGTGATTTATTTCCACATGATGAACAAAAAGCCTCTTAGCTGGGGAAAAGAATAATTTGAGACATCTCCTGATTCAGATTGGTTCCATGGTGGACCCTGCCTGTCTTGCTTGCCCAGGGGGCCCTCCAGGGTGCGTGCCTTGCTTGTGGCTGCGCCGTGTCCCCACCAGGACCCTGCATGGTGCTTTGAGGGGCCTCCTCCAGCCCGAGGCCCTCCAGAACCCGCTCTGTCAACCAGGACAACACGGCTTCCCTGGGCAGCTCCTCTCCCCTGCAGGCTTGTGTGAGAATGTGGATCCACAAATGGCCCAGGATGAAGAGATCACAGGACACCTCTGACAATTTGACACCTCGACACCTTTAGGGTTCAAAATACTGATTTCTACTGGTCCAGAGAAGCACAAAACTTCAATGAAATTTAGCTCCAAACGACTGACTCTACTCTGTGGCTTTCCTTGTTCTCACATGTTTTGCTCTGCAGCTATCTGACTCTTGGTGAAGCCTGCACGTAAAAGTATTTTGTTGCCAACGCACCAATGGAAGATAGCAACGAATAGCCTTGACGGTCGAGATGTTGCATTATCTGTTACTGTGGTTGTTTCTCACCCTATCACAGGAATGTGTCTGCATTTTTATTTTTATTTTTTATTCGTGACCAACAGACACTGACCTGTGCAGACTGTACAAGTCAGTCCTGGATTGTATTTTTCACATTTGTCTTTACTTTTAGTTTTTTTCTAAACATAATCCTGATGAATTTAGTCCAGTGCAAGGGAACACGGTTTTATGATCACCTACAATATGTGCTGACTGCAATTATGCAAGTTTCACACTACTATTAATATGGTGTCTTTAACTTTGTATAAGCTGTAGCACAACCTCAACATGCTGAAATGTGTAGTATTCTCCAGCCATACCTAACACACACCTCCCTTTAAACAAAGAGCCTCTGTTTACTGGGCCTCCTTTATCTGAGCCTTGAATCCTTGAATGTGTCTCAGAGAAAAACCTTTTCATAATATGTGTTTCTGTTCAAGGACATTTGCAAAAAGGTTCTCAGAAGCTTTGTTTGAACCAATGCAATGATTCTGAAATTAAAATCCACTTTCCAGGTACCTCATGTGCTTTAAACCACATTTGATGGTATTCATTACAGGATGAATGACATATTCTGATGCTATATTTCTGGTTTTGACCTCAGTGTTGTTCATTACATCAATTAATTCATCAGTTAGTTACATAATGTGCTTAATGCAGATAATTATACATTTAAAATTGAATTTGAAGACTGAGAAACTGCTGAAAGCTCTATTAAAACTTTTAGCTATATTTTAACTATCATCGTCTGTCTTGCACTAGTTAGAGAAGAGTCAGCAAAGTGACTCAGCTAATATTGGCTATCATTAGCCGTTAGGTATATGCCAATATTTTTGCTCATAACAGAACCATTCATTGCTTTGCTTATGAATTTTTCATTTTCACTTTTCATTTGCTACTAGAAGAATGTGTTATATCTTCCCTGGACAATTATATAGTATTGCTTTAAAGGAATAGAGTACAGGCTAGTTCCTGCAGAGAAAAAAATACTACTATATCAGTTGTTTGGAAACCTTCACATTTACTTACATCCCACAGGTCATCATAAGAACTTCTTTTAAATGAATATGCCAACAGCAGACCTAACTTTAATGCAATCATTTAACCAGGTGTATTGATGCAGATGTAGCTTTCTTAAAGAAGAGAAGAACACAATGAGTTGATGCTCATGATGCTTTAATTTCATTGTACAATGTATAATGACAATAAAGGCATTCTATTCTATTCTATTCTTTTTATTTCATCCAATTACATTTATGTTGATATGTGACTGCTGAAAGCAGATTCACAGCTCCGTGGGATGCTGATATCAGAAGCTATTAACCTGAAAGAGAAAACATGCTTAGGCATCATATGACACATCAAATGCTTAAAGGTTTGCACTCTACATGCCTTTATTATACTTACCAGTGATACACAAATAATCCACATAGAAGTACTTGTCAACATCATCGCAGAAATTAGGTGTTCCCAGATATTCAGGGATGGCTCGTACGGTGCATTCTGTCTTGCCTTCACAACTGAGGATAAAGTCAAAGGAAAAGATTTATCACTGTAAAAATGAACCAAATGTAAAATAGATTCTACATTGAAAATAATATAACAATTATATATAACAATTGATAACAATAATTATTATTACTATTGCATTAATACTAATATATTAATATATTAGGACTGGAATTGCTGGAATTTTGCAATAAGAGATATTAAGATACTTTGTGATAATTAATTTTCACTCAGTAACTGTAATATTGCCATATTATTGTAGCTCTTTAAAATATATTCAATAAAAAAACCAATTTAGTATAAATATGTCCTCTTTGTGTCATTTGGAACCAATACACACAGATGTGTCACTGATTCCCAAGCTCCGTAGCTTGTGCAGAGGGGCCTGTTCAAAGGCTCTGCGGTGCATGTCTCCTGATCAACACGTCCGTAGTTGGCCTTCGTAATGTGAATAGTTCCCTCCTCTAAAGGTGCCACAGAGATGAAGACAGAGTGTGTCAGAATACAGACAAGACTAACTTCACCTAAAACTGACCAATTAAAGATTGATGCAACTTTTTGGATAAATCTAATCACTTTACAAATAAAACTTTATTAGAAACACAATCAACATACCAGGGAAAAATTGCATAATTGTATGTGATTCACTAAAACCAAACCCCCATACACCTCTTAATGAGTCATCCTATAGTATGACTAAATTACATATTTTATGCTATAGTGCAACACAATTACACACAAACACTTAGATAAGTATGAATATATTTCCAAACAACACCATGAGGAGATCCATCCTTTTTCAGAACCAAATATTTCCATGCATACTGGATTATAGATTCATATTTACCACAATGCAAGTGTGCTTCCATGGGTTCACACGCAATAATGTTGCGCTCATCTGCCGAAACAGGTAAAGAGGAGAGAGGCCTCACCATGTGATCATAAAGTCATCCTAACATCTGATATCTGTTAGTGATATCTGCAGAACTATGTTGCTGTCACTCACCAGGATTTTTGTCCATACAAGTGTAGGTGTACTGAATGAAGTTATTCTGTGATGCATCACACAGAAACATTGTGACATTGGGCTCGGGCGGACGGCAGCTGCTCATTCTGTTACAGCTAGAGAAAAAATATGATTCTAATTATAAAAGGTCAAAATACAGCACAGTCAAGGTTATTTTATGTATAAGAGTATGTCTGCAATTTTATCTATTAAAGATGCAACTGCATTTAAACATTTTACTGTAGGGTTCTGCTTCCAGCTTGATTTTGGATAAGGCTTGATTGAATTAATTGAAAACTAAAACTCTAACTTTAATTATTATTTTAAAAAGTGTCATACCAAAAATAAATCAAGTGACCCTTTTCCCTTTGTAATATATGCAATAGAGGAAGAGTAGAAAAACTCTTACAATGAGTGAAACAGATTTTTTGCTAAAGACACTATGCAGTCGTTGGCTGAGACCTTGACTGCAGGCGTCTTTCTATTAGCACAGTCAGCATCGCTCTTCGGACCATAGTTCATTGTCACCTGATCAATCACTTGTCCTTCAGCTGAACACACACAGAAAAACAACGATCACGAAGTGAAGAAGAGAGGATGGAAATCTTGAGAGAATAAGGGATATTTAGGGAGTAAATTTCTATATAATGTTGAAATAAAAATGACTGACAGAATACTTACGGCAATGTAGATCACCAGCTTCGCCAGGACATGTTATATCATAGTACTCAGTTGCTGGCAAAGACAGTATTATATAAGTAAGGCAAAAATCCTCAAAGTAGCAATGAAGCTACACAACAGAAGATTAAACACCGAAAATTCTAATGAAAGAAAATCAAGTATAAAAGGCGCAAACAAAAGAAAATAAAGATGTCAGAAGGAAGGAAATAAGACCACACTTACCTTCAGAGGTCCAAAACCAAGCAGCCGCCAGGACTTAAAGATGTAAAATAAAAAAAAGAGGATTAATTCACTACAGGACACGTAACATAATTAAGGTTATTGACAAAACAGGTCATATACTCACAGGCGATGATTGTCAGTCTTGTGAAAAGCATCTTGTCGGTTGTCGCAAGTGAGGATTACACAGCAGACAGTGTGTTTTTATACAGTTTCCACTGCACACAAATGAACAGCCGTGGGATTACACAAACAGGACAATACAGAATTTAACAATGCCATTCTTAGACATCTTAGGCATGACACAGGTGGCATGACTTATATTTAAATGTCATCAAATATTTGAAAGTCAAACATTGTCTATAGCTGGAGGGGCTTTAGATCATGACTTGAATGACACAAGAGAGAGAGAACCATTGAAGCACATGTTTGATTTGACTTTTTCTTTTTTAGTTAATTCTCAAAGAATAATTATTTGCACAGCAAGTTTTAAATATGATACTTTGAAGAATTTCTAGGAAGTGTTTTTGTTATTTTTGCTTAAATAAATGGTCAGAATCCTTATCTTGTTAGATAAAGGCTAAAAATCCTTTGTACTCAGCCTCTTCACATTCCCAATGTGTCACATACAACACCATGGTCATTGGTCAAACTTTATTCTGAAAGTCTTACCGGACGATGTATATTTATTATTGCTAACATGAAGTCCTGCACATGCAAAACTGACCCTTGAGGAGTAACTAGAGGCTCATAACTTCAATCTCCTCTGTTACTGTATCTGACAAGCTGGAGGTGAGACCATGTGGGTTTTATAGATAGATAGATAGATAGATAGATAGATAGACACTTTATTAATCCTCATAGGGGAAATTCGGTTGTTACAGCAGCTCCAACAGAACAAAAACAGAATTGAAAAATAGAGCACACATTGACATTTAAATATAGACATGTAATACAGATAAATGTGAAGAGTCCAAAACTCCAGAAAAATAAAATAAAATAAAATAAAATAAAATGAAATAAAGTGGTCAATGCAGTTTTGCAGTGAGTGGAGACACACATGGTGTGTAAGAAGTGGATGGATGGATGAATGGATGGATGATGATGTCCAAAAAAAGACCATGTGTGAATGATACACATGGTCGACCCATAACCCACAGATCAGCTTAAAAGGAATTATTAGGGTCTGGGTTCAAACCACCTGAGGACCTGGGACTTTTCTGTCTGGAGTCTTCATGTTCTCCCCGTGTCTGTGTGGGTTCCCTCCAGGTTCTCCGTCTTCCTCCCACCTCCAAAAACATGCAGTAGAGGTGAATTGGTGACTCTAAATTGAAATCTAAATCCAGACCCAGACCCAGACCCTACACAGGATAAGAGGTTACAGGAAATAAATGAATGAATGAATGAATGAATGAATATCAGAGTTTGGTCTGGCTGGTGAGGAGCTACACTTTAGCTGTCAACATGCTGAGGGGGGGGGGGGTTGCTTATCAATTGCTGGTATCAAAAAAGCTGACCTGAGCATCATTACTAATTTTATAGTTTGTTCATTATTAATTTCTTCAATGATGTTTTATTTTGTTTCATATTTTTTAATAACCTGCTGCAAAAATAATGTCGTCCAGTTGGATGATAATGATCTGATGCATAAAAGCTCTTCTGCCCATGAACTCATACACTGATGGATGTTTTATATTTTGGATTTCATATCTTTAAAAGCAATTTTCAAGAGTCAAAAATACCAGAATATTCTTGCACCATTTCTTGCAATGTCATTGCTGTTGGAGTATTGCCTGCACTGTTGAAAAAAATATAACAAAAGTTCTTTCTCTGTGCTGTTTTTCCACTTGAATATCAGAGGAACATTGGTGATTTACATCTCCTCACCACCTGCAGCTACGGGACAGTCTTTGTCTCCAAGTGCATTTCCATGACTAAGGATGATGAATTGTACATAGAGCTTTTCAAATATCAACTATTCATTTCTTTCAATTTTGGAAGTTTCGCCTTTCATAGAGAAATCACAGAAATAATTAGTATTATTCATTTGAAAGCTTTACAAACTGTAGAACTTGTACTTTTTAGTACTATGAAGCTCATATCTATCTGAATATATGTGTGTATATATATATATATATATATATATATATATATATATATGCATCTCTCTACAGGTCACATGTTCCCTCTTCGGTTCAACTTCTGAAACAGACAGTCAGAGAGATGGCTTTTCATCATCATAGGGATACATAAGGACTCACAGTTAGAGAGTATATAAACAATAGTTACATTCATTACAAGGAAAGAAAATCGTTGAGTTCTCCAATTAAAGACTGGACAGAAAGTAAATACAATTTAATAAGGGACAATATTCACTCGTACCGAACTGTACACTTTCCTTTCACTATAGGTCATTTATTATAATTTAAAACTTATTAATACTGACCACCAAATAACTTCCTTCCATTTCTTTGGGTATTTGGTATATGTTTAGTCATAAAACACACAAAACCATGATTTGAATACTGAAATAGATTAGTTTAATTCACACCTAATTTGCAAAACATGTGCAGCAGTCGTTATATAAGCAAATGTATGTCTGGTGTAACTGCTATGAAGCCAAGTGTGAAGTAAAAGTTGAAATAAATGTGTCATGTGGTAAAATATTCTGAAATATAAAGTGACTTTTGAAAAAGGGACTTTTTAATTAGAAATGTTTTATGAAATAAATCCAGTGGAATTCTAAACATGAACTAGAAAGCACTCGGGAGAGTGAAGACCTTCGCCAAGGCTTCTCAGTTTCCCCTCATTCCAAAACAAAAGTCCCATGATGTAACCCTCTGAATTAAGTCATTAGAATGTTTGACAGGAAAAATTAAAACAAAATCTTTGCAATTTACTAAAATCTTTCATTTATTGTGGCTGTTGTTCATATTGTCATCTCACATAAATTAACTTCAATGCCAGTTTAATGTTAGACTCAGACACCATTGGCTCAATATGATCATAACTCAATTGTTTTCATATCAGAGGACAGATGAGGTGGAGCTGCTTCAACACAGTGAGGGTGAGACAGAGAGGGTGAGATAGGGAGAAGCAGCAGCAGCACAAAGTTGCAGGTAGGTTATGTGCTGTATGAATGACCAGGTGATTTTGATGAGTTGATAATAAAAGAGAAGTGTACATGATAAGAAGTGAATACAGTTTGAAAAAAAACAACACACTGGTAATAATACAACCATCATGATTTCAATGTGGCTCCAGCTTTCCCAGCATTGTTCTATACCTTCTTTGTGACATGCTTTCATATCAGAGATCAGATGAGCTGGAGAGGCTTCAACACAGAGAGGGTGAAACAGAGAGGGTGAGACAGAGAGGCTTCAACACAGAGAGGGTGAAACAGAGAGGGTGAGACAGGGAGAAGCAGCTCAGAGATGCAGGTATGTGGTGGACAAAAGTACCCAACTCCATTATTTGAGTGAAAATATAGATACTCCTGGTCAAATGTTACTCCAATACAAGTGAAAGTGAAATTATTACTTGAGTTAAAGTACAGGAGTACATTCAGTACATTTAAAGAACCCAATGACTCTAAAACAAGTAGAAATGCAGGAAATGGGATTCAAATCCAAAACAATTTTCTGGCGGAGGACCACCAGATCCCCTGTCCTGTGTTGGGTAAAGTCTCATACTTGAACGAGTACCCGCCGTCAGATGTTGTGGTGATCCTCAGGGACTTCATGGTCCCTGGGACTGGAGCGCAGCACTGTGTGATCCCCAGCATGGCGGTGGTTCGATCCCAGGCAGAGCAGTTCCCGTGGCAGTAGTAGAAGGTCAGAACCTTTGGATGAACGATCCAGTTGTCCCAGCCCAGCTCCTCAAAGCTGATCTCCACCTCTGCTCGGTGGCAGTCACTGTGCTGGGGTCTCTCCTGAGAGGGTCGCTGGAGCAGGTCGATAGCAGAAGGAGACCATGGGATGGTGACTGGTGCCTGGCGGGGTGAACGGACCAGTACACGAGGCTGAGCATTGAGGTGAAGAAAGGGTGTCTTGTCTGGTTCGTTTGCGTGGCACCGACAGGCTGGACAGTGGATCTGGAGCATAAAAGGCCCCTCAGCCACAGAGGCCAGCAGCTTTTGATCCATATGGTAGGTAGTCCATTCATCTGGGCTCATTGTTGTTGGGGCCTCTGCCACCTGAACAAATTGCTGTGCTGAAGTGAGAATGAACAGCTGGGCTGAGGAGTTGGCTGTGGCTCCTTCCCCTGCATAGAACCAGAAGTGGGCAGAGGTGACCAGGGTGTCGTGCTTGTTCACGGAGGGCTGGAACTAATATGAGATGTGGCTGTTGGTGGTTTCTCCTAGAGCTGAGTTGGATCCGACACAGGTTGGTTTTGCTAAAGAAAGATCACAGAGAAGTTGGTGAATGTTATTGGGACTATTTGTCCTCAGTTAGGATGGACTCGCGTAGACTACACAACTTTTGACTGAGATTTACAAAGATGTCATACCACTAGAAAAACAGTGACTTAACTCCTAGAAAGTCTTGCTTTTGCTGACCTCCAGTGGTTTAGCTCTGAGCTTGCTGCAGCAGTGTACAGCGTCACCATTTCTATTTTTTTCATGGAGTTCAAGGCTATACAGTATTTACTTTTAAGTTTATTTTCCTGTTACATTTTGTTTGATAAAATAAGCGGTTATAAAGTCTAAGTATTTGGCTTTATTGTTCTCCACATCTGCAGCATGCACATAGTGTTGTTGGGATGCATGGTACAGGCCCCAGAAACAAAGAAGGCCTGTAGATTCCACAAAGCCTGACTCAGGCCTACATGTACCTACAAGAGTCTGATAAGACCAAAAGGGGCCAACCTCCAAGATAATAGAGCACAAAAGACTCCAGTTCCCAGGCTGCCATGCGGCCTTGGTGTGAAATTCCTCCACCAGACTCTTGGCTGTCATTGGAGGAGACCCATGAGGAACCACAGGGGTCCCTCTGAAGTCACCAGGAGTAATTAAGTGGGAACCGAACTCTTCTCCCTCTCTTCTCCTGCTATTGCTCTTCACCTGGCTTCCAGCCACGTCTGCCTCCCAAGGGAGCACCTTTTTCTCTCTTCACCTCCTACCTGCTCTGTATTACTGTAAGGACCGGTGCTGCTCCAGTCTAGCATCAGCCTTCTCCTTTCCTGTCCCAGAACCGATCACGGCACAACTCACGGAGCGCTCCCTTACCGTTCTCACAGAAGACAAAGGACCAGAGACGACCCCGTGTTTCATCAGCCTCATCAACCCCGCTGTTTTCCTCTGCCGCACTGCGAGAGCCAACTACCGGTGCTCTAAACGCCGTCCCGCCAAGGATAAGCTGAATCTCACAGCAAAAGAACAACACAACGCTTCGTCAGGTCCCGCGACTCGAAGGACCGAGTCGGACCGTAAAGGACGAAAGGACCTCTTCGCCAGCTTCCCTTCTTCAACAGAGTAAGAGGCTTAAGTCTGGGCAGAGTAGATTGTTTGTGTATTGTGGACTTGCTGTTTCTGCTGCTTTAAAACTGTTAGAGGTAGCATTTGTTATTGTGCGCTGATGGTGTTAACACACACCGATTGTTGTGCATTGATTGTTGGGATTTCCTTCTCTTTCGCTTGCTCTTTCCCCCTACTTCTCTATTTTCTTTCTCCTTCCCTCTTTCTCTACACACACACACACACATACACTCATTCAGGTTTAAGAGCGTGGTGAGCCCCAGCGCCATTTGCAAGTGTTCAAACTTCGAGGCCATCTCTGATCACTCGCTCCATGTGACGCAACCCCCGTTGGGTGACGTCACGCACCTCCTCCTATCTCTTAGATACTTTCACACACAGACACACACACACACACATAAGCACATCCACACACCCAGAGACACACACACACCCACACACATATTCTTGCTTGTACCTGATTGTCAGTAGTAGTTGTAGATAACTGAGTTGATTAATTGAAATGTGTTGACTGAAGGTTGATATTGCTAACTTTAATAAACTTTGTTATATTTTAAAGAGAAGTTGTTTGTATTATTTTGCATAATACTGTTTTAAAGGCTGGTTGCGAGGGTCAGAGCACATACTCTTCCCTTCATCGTTCATGTGAGACTGAACAGAGTTTGGTTAATTGTTTCCCCGTTTCCAGGGTGGTGCCCCGTAGTTATTAAGTTTAATTATAATATTGAATTCAATCGATGATTGATGACCATTTTTCCCTGTCTCCAGGGTGGTGCCCGTAACTATTATTAATTTTAGTAATAACATTAAATTCATTAAATAATTAATGATCATTTTTAATAATCATTAATTACTCTATTAACCAAATTCGCCCTATTGATAGCCCCAACAGTGTATTTAATGCCACATACTGCAATGTAACTGCAGTGTAAAAGAGTGACTGAGCCTTTAGATAAGCACATCTTATGCAATGTAGGCCAACATTTGTAGTGCAGTTTTAAGAAGGAGCAAATAGTTCAATCGCTGAAAATGTTATGGAGGAACTTTGCAGGATTTTTAGTCTCGTCTCCTGCAGGAATCTAAAAAACATAAAGACAAAATATTTCACAATATTTGTAATTTAGATTCTTTCCTGCACCTGTTTAATGCAAGTCCTTCCTCCTCTTGCTCATCCTAGGTTGATTTACTACTTATTATCTATCTAAAGCCTATGAACTCTAAACCCTCCACAGATAACTGTTGGTGAAGTGTTGTGCTCTTCTGGCTAAATACACACACTAACATGTAAACCCTGGACAAAGCTTGTGATTTATTTCCACATGATGAACAAAAAGCCTCTTGCCAGAGCTGGGGAAAAGAATAATTTGAGACATTTCCTGGTTCAGATTGGTTCCATGGTTGACCCTGCCTGTCTTGCTTGCTCAGGGGGCCCTCCAGGGTGCGTGCCTTGCTTGTGGCTGCGCCGTGTCCCCACCAGGCCACTGCATGGTGTTTCGAGGAGCCTCCTCCAGCCCGAAGCCCTCCCGAACCCGCTCTGTCAACCAGGACAACACGGCTTCCCTGGGCAGCTCCTCTCCCCTGCAGGCTTGTGTGAGAATAGACTTGAATCCTTGAATGTGTCTCAGAGAAATACCTGTTCATATTACGTGTTTCTGTTCAAGGACATTTGCAAAAAGGTTCTCAGAAGCTTTGTTTGAACCAATGCAATGAATCTGAAATTAAAATCCACTTTCCAGCTACTTCATGTGCTTTAAACCACATTTGATGGTATTCATTACAGGATGAATGACATATTCTGATGCTATATTTCTGGTTTTGACCTCAGTGTTGTTCATTACATCAATTAATTCATCAGTTAGTTACATAATGTGCTAAATGAAGATAATTATACATTTAAAATTGAATTTGAAGACTGAGAAACTGCTGAAAGCTCTATTAAAACTTTTAGCTATATTTTAACTATCATCATCTGTCTTGCACTAGTTAGAGAAGAGTCAGCAAAGTGACTCAGCTAATATTGGCTATCATTAGCCGTTAGGTATATGCCAATATTTTTGCTCATAACAGAACCAGTCATTGCTTTGCTTATGAATTTTTCATTTTCACTTTTCATTTGCTACTAGAAGAATGTGTTATATCTTCCCTGGACAATTATATAGTATTGCTTTAAAGGAATAGAGTACAGGCTAGTTCCTGCAGAGAATTCAGTATAAAAAATACTACTATATCAATTGTTTGGAAACTTTCACATTTACTTACATCCGACAGGTCATCATAAGAACTTCTTTTAAATGAATATGTCAACAGCAGACCTAACTTTAATGCAATCATTTAACCAGGTGTACTGATGCAGATGTAGCTTTCTTAAAGAAGAGAAGACCACAATGAGTTGATGCTCATGATGCTTTAATTTCATTGTACAATGTATAATGACAATAAAGGCATTCTATTCTATTCTATTCTTTTTATTTCATCCCATATATTCATGTTGATATGTGACTGCTGAAAGCAGATTCACAGCTCCGTGAGATGCTGATATCAGAAGCTATTAACCTGAAAGAGAAAACATGCTTAGGCATCATAGGACACATCAAATGCTTTAAATATTTGCAGTCTACATGCCTTTATTATACTTACCAGTGATACACAAATAATCCACATAGAAGTACTTGGGACGATCATTGCAGTAATTAGGAGTTCCCAGATATTGAATGATGGCTAGTATGATGCATTCTGTCTTGCCTTCACAACTGAGGATAAAGTCAAAGGAAAAGATTTATCACTGCAAAATGAACCAAATGTAAAATAGATTCTACATCGAAAATAATATAACAATTATATATAACAATTAATAATAATAATTATTATACTAATATATTAATATAATATAGGACTGCAACTATGAATCTTCAGCTTTCTTCTTTCTTCTTTTGTCCAACCAGAAGTCTAAAAACCAAAGACTTTTCATTTTCCATCATAAATTACATTTTTAGATGCTGGAATTTTCTAAAAAAATATTAAGATACTTTGTGATAATTTATTTTCACTCAGTAACTGTAATATTGCCATATTGTCGTAGCTCTTTAAAATATATTTAATAAAAAAAAACAATTTAGTATAAATATATCCTCTTTGTCTCATTTGGAACCAATACACACAGGTGTGTCACTGATTTGAAAGTTCCATAGCTTGTGCAGAAGATGCCGCTCGAAGGCTCTGTGGTGCATGTCTTCTCATCAAGACGTCCGTAGTTGGCCTTCATAATGTGAATAGTTCCCTCCTCTAAAGGTGCCACAGAGATGAAGACAGAGTGTGTCAGAATACAGACAAGACTAACTTAACCTAAAACTGATCAATTAAAGATTGATGCAACTTTTTGGATAAATCTAATCACTTTACAAATAAAACTTAATTAGAAACACAATCAACATACCAGTAAAAAATTGCATAATTGTATGTGATTCATTAAAAACAAACCCCCATACACCTCTTAATGAGTAATCCTATAGTATGACTAAATTACATATTTTATGCTATAGTGCAACACAATTACACACAAACACTTAGATAAGTATGAATATATTTCCAAACAATACCATGAGGAGATCCATCCTTTTTCAGAACCAAATATTTCCATGCAGACTGGATTATAGATTCATATTTACCACAATACAAGTGTGCTTCCATGGGTTCACACGCAATAATGTTCCGCTCATCTGCCAAAACAGGTAAAGAGGAGAGAGGCATCACCATGTGATCATAAAGTCATCCTAACATCTGATATCTGTTAGTGATATCTGCAGAACTATGTTGCTGTCACTCACCAGGATTTTTGTCCATACAAGTGTAGGTGTACTGAATAAAGTTATTCGGTGATGCATCACACTGAAATATTGTGACATTGGGCTTGGGCAGATGGCAGCTGTTCAATCTGTTACAGCTAGAGAAAAAATATGATTCTAATTATAAAAGGTCAAAATACAGCACAGTCAAGATTATTTTATGTGTAAGAGTATGTCTGCAATTTTATCTATTAAAGATGCAACTGCATTTAAACATTTTAATGTAGGGTTCTGCTTCCAGCTTGATTTTGGATAAGGCTTGATTGAATTAATTGGCCTTTGTGAAGGGATACCCTCCACTGAGTGCCTTTCTTTTTATCAATGTATTGTGTTTCATAAAATCTCGCTGAAATGTAGTAAAAATAGATAATATTATTCGGTTAACCCTGAACCCTAACTTTAATTATTATTTAAAAAAATGTCATACCAAAAATAAATCAAGTGACCCTTTTCCATTTGTAATATATGCAAAGGAGGAAGAGTGGAAAAACTCTTACAATGTTTGAAACTGCTCATGTGCTATCGACACTATGCAGTCGTTGGCTGAGACCTTGACTGCAGGCGTCCCTCTATTATCACAGTTAGCATCGCTCTTCGGACCATAGTTCATTGTCACCTGATCAATCACTTGTCCTTCAGCTGAACACACACAGAAAAACAACGATCACGAAGCGTAAAAGAGAGGATGGAAATCCTGAGAGAATCAGGAATATTTAGGGAGTAAATTTCTATATAATGTTGAAATAAAAATGACTGACAGAATACTTACGGCAATGCAGATCACCAGCTACGCCAGGACACGTCACATCATAGTACTCAGCTGCTGGCAAAGACAGTATTATATAAGTAAGGCAAAAATCCTCAAAGTAGCAATGAAGCAGCTACACAACAGAAGATTAAACACCGAAAATTCTAATGAAAGAAAATCAAGTATGAAAGGCACGAACAAAAGAAAATAAAGATGTCAGAAGGAAGGAAATAAGACCACACTTACCTTCACAGGTCCAAAACCAAGCAGCCGCCAGGACTTAAAGATGTAAAATAAAAAAATATCATTAATCCACTAAAGGACACGTAACATAATTAAGGTTACTGACAAAACAGGTCATATACTCACAGGCAATGATTGTCAGTCTTGTGAAAAGCATCTTGTCGGTTGTCGCAAGTGAGGATTACACAGCAGACAGAGTGTTTTTATACAGTTTCCACTGCACACAAATGAACAGCCGTGGGGTTACACAAACAGGACAATACAGAATTTAACAATGCCATTCTTAGACATCTAAGGCATGACACAGGTGGCATGACTTATATTTAAATGTCATCAAATATTTGAAAGTCAAACATTGTCTATAGCTGGAGGGGCTTTAGATCATGACTTGAATGACACAAGAGAGAGAGAATCATTGAAGCACATGTTTGATTTGACTTTTTCTTTTTTAGTTAATTCTCAAAGAATAATTATTTGCACAGCAAGTTTTAAATATGATACTTTGAAGAATTTCTAGGAAGTGTTTTTGTTATTTTTGCTTAAATAAATGGTCACAATCCTTATCTTGTTAGATAAAGGCTAAAAATCCTTTGTACTCAGCCTCTTCACACTCCCAGTGTGTCACATACAACACCATGGTCATTGGTCAAACTTTATTCTGAAAGTCTTACCGGACGATGTATATTTATTATTGCTAACATGAAGTCCTGCACATGCAAAACTGACCCTTGAGGAGTAACTAGAGGCTCATAACTTCAATCTCTTCTGTTACTGTATCTGACAAGCTGGAGGTGAGACCATGTGGGTATTATAGATAGATAGATAAGATAGATAGATAGATAGATAAGATAGATCAATAGATAGATAGATAGATAGATAGATAGATAGATAGATAGATAGATAGATAGTGTAGGGTGAGGGTAGGTCAGTCGACCCCCACCTCACCATCTCCTGCGACTTCAGCTGTGGTGTCGCCTTGCTTGAATGATCAAACATGGTCATTCGCTTTGATCAACAATCTGCTCACCATTGTGAAGTTACAACCCCACAATTCACAAAAAGATAACGCCCGTAATCACAACTTTGAGTCTGTATCAACACAACATCTGCCCTCCTTTAGCATATCAAAGGTGACCTGGTTTCACCCCTCCTGACCCCTTGCTGAGTACCGGAGACACACCAGGGTATCAGCCTCCAACTCAAGAGACAATGAGACTGCTTTCCACTCCAAATTACAGGATCCAAAATCCTGCATGGTTTTGGAATCTGGAAATTAATGGATCAATAAAAAAAATGATAATCCAACCAACCATCTATGCATAAATGTTCACCATCCCTCCTGCCTCTTCTCCTCTTCCTCTCATCATGGAAACGAGAGAAGAGATGTGCTCATGACTGTAAAAGCATGATTTCTGAAAAACTGAACTCTGAAACATTTTCTGATGGATCATTTTTGATGTTTTCTTTATTATTGTGTGTTTTTACTCCTTCATATAATGTGTATCTTGTTTTGAAGTTAATAAGCACACAGTGATGATTTTCTGCCTGTGTCCATTTGAGTTACTGTTTATTGCATGTGTGCTTCGATGCCTCCTTCTAGTGGAGAGACTCAGATGTCTCACCCATTGTTTCTATGTCAGCTGGTGATGTGACCTCATATCCTACAGTAAAATAGAACACGCCCCTACTTCCGGCAGCTGTGAGATTTCAAAAGGCACGGCGCTCAGCCGCTCAGCCTCTTGCTCCTACCTCCACCTCAGAAGACATGAACTCTGACTCCTGAATGCTGAGGTCCCCGTGACCCCGTGAATAAGCCCGTGCCCTCCTGCCGCAGCAGAAGAGAATTCTTTATCCCTTTCTTTTAGACTTAGCTTATACGGTTAGATAGCATTCCTTTCCTACGATCTCTGCTAATAGTTGAATTTCTTCACTTCAACTAATTTACTTGAAGCTCACCTGTGGATTACTCACGCCTGGGTAATTCACTAAGCCCTTCTTTGAGCTGCATTATCCCGTAGGTGATAGTTACAAAGGCGACAGCGCAGCCTGGTAACCTTAACCTTAACTGTTAAATTCAACCAAGTTAACTCGCTTCAACGCCGTTAAAGCCCGGCCAAGCTGAACACCACCGTTGAGTCAAAAGTTAACAAAGCCGCCAGCCAGCGATGACGCCCCGCGACCCATCAACATCTGAGATTCGGGACCAGGATCCAGTGGACTTCGAACAGCATCCTCCGCGAGTATCCGGTCGGTGACCCCTCCTGATGACTCGCCAGAGTGTGCTCTCGTCTCTGCCCCGGAGACCGGCTGAAAAGTAAGCTAACCCGAACATCTCTGTGTCTTGGAAAGCGTCATGGCTAATCTGGCATTATTATCCGCAATTTATCTAAATTAGTTTCCCTTCAAACCTTCCCTTAGAACCACATCACCACGCTATCATTTTGTTGTTATAGTCATGTCTGATTCTCTCTCTTTCACTCTGATTTCGTTTGACTATCTTTCTGTGTTATAATCCCATATTGAATTTAGTTTTAGTTTGTTCCTGTGTGCTGTGTGAAATTACAACTTGATAATAAAATGGATTCTTTTAGACCCAATCTAAGTTTCTGCGTTGATGGCTGGAATCATTAGTTCTTGCGATAGAGGACTTAACTTCCTTCATTTGAGACTGATTCAACGCTATTATTTAGTAATTAATTAATCTGGGTTATATTCACAGCTTTCTTAGGGAATCCTTCCGACCTTAGGAATATAGCTTTAGGAAGGTGGGGCTCCTCGAGGTATTCTTTTAATAACCCTGTCTGATTAATTAATAGCTTTATAATATGATAATTAATATATGATCATTTCGATCATAACTACAATCTTTAACCCCTTTTAACCCTACACACCCTTATTTAATGGTTTTCCAATTTTAATTGCTGTATTTGTCACTGCTAATGACACTAACATGAGCTTGAACAGCAAACTCCAGGATTTTAGCTCATTATCTTATGTTGACCCTCCAAACTGTCCCTGCTGTGCCTTTTAAGTTTCCTGCTATGACTCTATTCACACTGTGGCTTGCATTAAGACGAGATTTGTGCCGATCCAGGATACGTTTTATTTTAGCTCAGGGGTAAGACAGACCCTTCTCTTCATGTGTAAATCCAGTCATATCCACTGAACGCTCAACCTGTGACTGAAACTTTTGTTAACCAGTGAAACTAACAGTTCTCAACGCCTTAGAGATTGTGCTGATACTTACACCCCCCAACATGTTGTATTTTATTCTGCACATGTATACGCCTGTTGTTGTTTGATTGGTTGGTTTGATGCATGTAATTACTAATGCAAATAAGTGTAAAAAAAAGAAGACTTTGAGGTGATCCATAAAACTTCAGTAATGATATTCCAGTACATCTATAGAGAATTATGAAGAAAAAAAAAAGCAAAGATCTTTTTCAGGAATTAAAGAATAATCAGTTAAGGGTGTTGATGTGAAGCCCCTTTGTATGAGTCTGGGACAGGGTGTCTGTGAACTGCACCAGACAAGAAAGGCTCAGCCATGAGCCGTTCTCCCCGGTCCCTCTCCTCCATAACAGCCTCAGTAGTAAATTATCTTTTTACAACACGTCTGCAGAGTCCAAGCACTCTCTGTATACCTATATATGAGTCACTCATTATTGTCACTGATTTAATAGTTTTTTTTCACACTTGAAATTAAAGTTGAGCTGCTAATAAGATGGCGTTTGTGTAAATGTATCCAGGTGGGGATTGACATGGAACACTTTCCAGATTTTAAGAACGATGTAGACTTTACTGAACGGATGGCGACCAGCAGTCTGTCTTCTGTCTGCCTGCCTCAGTGAGACACATCCCTTTTTTTTCACGGTTCATCATTTAACTTTCTGTCCCTAAATTTATTTACACCATTTAAGATAGAAATGAAAAACAATCATATTAGTACTAAGAGGTTTGTTCTGACCTCTCCCAGGCATTTGAGTATCAGAACTATTTTTGCATTGTGGCGACAGTGCCGGAGGAAATTATGCTGAAGGCTTGTGGTCGGATCAGGGAGTTCTGCCAGCGCCACTATCGGCCCTGCAGCCAGAACAGCAATGACCTGGACCAGTGATGAAGCAGAGCCGGACCAGTCTGGCAACGTGGAGACCAAAGCCTAGAGAACAGAACCACTGACCTCCACCACATGTAAAGAGTTGGAATCAGCTTTGAAATGATAAGATAAGATAAGATAAGATATCCCTTTATTAGTCCCACAGTGGGGAAATTTACATTATTGCAGCAGCACAGTGTACGAAAAACACAGCAGGAGGAGGGGAAATAATATTTTAAAAAATACAATACAATAAAGGATGGGGACGATTACCTGATGGTCCGTTAATGGTGTAATATTTGATGTACACTGTATGAAATTTGCAGACCAAATATTTATATTTTAAACAAAAAACTTTGCATTAACCTTTACTTATTTTTAAGTACTTATATAATTTGTGTAACACTTTGTATAATGCAACTTTTTTGATGTCAACTATTAGCATAATGTACACACCAGCTGGCTTTTTGCTGTCAAAATCAGAGAAAGTGAACATATATTTGAAAATGCATTTTTACTACAGTTATGAATTGACAATATTCCACATACTTTGCTTGTGTGACATGACTCTCATGTCAGACTGTGCTGCCATGCTCTTAATTAAAACATTATCTGTGTACTGTGCCATGTTGAGTCACATACATTTACAGACAAAATATTTATTTAGTAGTTTTATTAATAGTTCTGTATTAGAAATGTGTTGAATGACTGGTGTTGAGGGGTAAAAGTGTTTTATGAGAGCAATAGTTAGTATTCTTCATAATTGTGAGTGAAATCTCTTGACCGGATGGAGCCTGGGCCCCATGTATCAAGGCTGAGTCTTTGGCAGCAGACTAGGACCCTTTGCTGTGAGTCCTGCCCTCTCTCGTTGCCACGTTTCCACGTTTTTTGCTTGAGAGAGAGTATTGCGTACTCTTGGATTAGACTCTGAGAACAGAGCATTGTGCATACAAAGCATGCGGAGCCTTAAAAGGACTAGGGTTGAAAAACAGCAGACATTTACAAGACAATGTTACACAGGCTGAATGTCATTTATTGAACTTTAAAATGCCATGTTATCAACTTTGGAAGCTCTTCCCCCAAGTCATTAATTACACATTTGCTTTAGTCAGTCTGATTATATCTGACAATATAATTAGTCCTCCACATCGGGATGCAAGCAGCAGCAAAGGTAATTCTTGACTCTGGAGATCCTCTTCAGCAATTTCCTGAGGCCTCCAGACGAGGCTGAGACAGCAGGAGTGAAGTCTGTCGGTTTAGCTCCTTCAGAAGATCTGGCAGTAGTTAAATCTTCATCATTGAAGCATTGAGGTAGTCCTCCACCAGATAAGCAGACTTCTGGATTGTTTTTATCTGGGACGGTAGGTATTTTTACGTCAGACTTCTTGACTCTACAAAAGAATCTGTGAATCCTTTGCAGCAATTTTCTGGGGCCAGAGGACTTTTGTTCTGGTGGGCAACCTGAGGAGCCCTTCACTGTGTCTGTTGAAAACAGTGGGCACTCATTCATGATAGCTTGGGAGGCTTCCAGACTGGAATAAGTATGACAATCAGTTAGTCAATCAATCAATCAATCGATAAAACCATTAATCCACTCAACAATATGTGGTGTCCACTAGCAGACACACAGTCACTTACTAATCATTGGTCTCAAAGCGATTGATCAGGTGGTCCATTGTGATGAATGGATGCTGCAGAGCTTGACAGGGAGAGATTCTCTGATTCTCGTCGAAATGCATCATCTGTTTCAGTAGGTCTGCAAAAGCAATCCTGTCCTCACGTTCTTCAATGGCCATCAGTTCCTCAGGTTCAGCATCCCTGTCTGTTGAATTCACCTGGAAACAGATTCAGATAAATTAATCCAGACCCTTCCTTTCAGAGACAGGTAATTATTAACAAGTGCTGTTTCAAACGGATACAACAGAAAGTGCTTACATGATCCAGGTCCTCAGATTCAGCATCACTGTCTCTTGAATTCACCTGGAAACAGATACAGATAAATTAGTCCAGTCCCTTCCTTTCAGACAGGTAATTATTAACTAGTGCTGTTTCAAACGGATACAACAGAAAGTGCTTACATGAACCAGGTCCTCAGATTCAGCATCAGTGTCTGTTGAATTATCCTGGAAACAGATACAGATAAATTAGTCCGGTCCCTTCCTTTCAGAGACAGGTAATTATTAACTAGTGCTGTTTCAAACGGATACAACAGAAAGTGCTTACATGAACCACGTCTTCCAGACAGCTGGGCTGGTCAGTGGCGTTATTTGACGTTTGGGAAATAGTTTCCACTTGGCTGTGTACACTTTCACTTTCCTCACTTTCACTTTCCTCACTTTCATATTCCCGTACCCATTCCTCACTTTCACTTTCCTCACGTAGGCCTAGTTCATAGTCAATATCAAAATCAACAGTGAGAACACCTTCTTCCAGGTAGAGGAAGACTAGGATGCAGCCGACTGACGACATATCAGTGCTTGTATAGACGGGCGTACGGACGTTCTCATCGTCGACCGAAGGCTTGGCCTCATCCACAGCCTCATCCACGACCTCATCCACGGTGTCATCCACGACCTCATCCACGACCTCATCCACAGCCTCATCCAAGTCCTTCTTATCTTTAGCGGCCGAGCCAAAGTCTATTAATTTTACCCTGTGGGGCTGGTTCTGCTTGTCGACAAACATGATATTTCCCTCATGGATGTCATAATGTTGGATATTTATAGCCTTGAGTTCACCCAAAGCCAGGAACAGCTGCAGGAACAAACAAGACGGGACAAGTTTGGGATTAAGTTTTCCATTTGCTAATGTTTAGGGTTAGGGTTAGAGTTTGAGTCTTCATTGATGAGCAGCAGATACAGTACATAGAGCAATACATTGGTTCCATATTAAAATGACACAAACCTGCTTTGCAATAGGTCTAATAGAACGCAGAGTCAATTTCCCATGGTCGTATATGTCATTGAGGATGCTCGTGTCCAGCATCTCAAATACGAGACAGGTCCGTCCACGGTACTCACACAGGTCTAAGAACTTGATTATGTAATTGCTGTCTGGATTCCTGGCATTAATCTCTTTCATGATGGCCAACTGGGCAGGAAAGAGAGAGATGACACATTACATAGTACAAACTGTGGTTAAGTATACAAAATCAAATAAAAGGAATGTACTGTGTGTCATAAGAATCAGATGTCCAAAAATCTACCTCTGCCTCTGGGGGCATCATATTGTCCTTATTCAATTTGGGGATCTTCACTGCCACTTCCTCTTTTGTTGTGTTGTTTTGGCACTTGACCACATGATTAAAGACGCCTTCACCAAGCTTCTTCAGGACAGTGTAGCTAGAAGAGCTGCCGTGCAATATAATTCTACCTTCCTGGTCCCAATATGTCGATAAAACTGAGGAAAAAAGTCAACATGGAGATGAAAAATGTGAAGTCTGCGTGTTCAGTCTGTGTTCAGTCTGTGTTCAGTCTGCGTGTTCAGTCTGTGTTCAGTCTGTGTGTTCAGTCTGCGTGTTCAGTCTGTGTGTTCAGTCTGTGTGTTCAGTCTGTGTGTTCAGTCTGTGTGTTCAGTCTGTGTGTTCAGTCTGTGTTCAGTCTGTGTTCAGTCTGTGTGTTCAGTCTGTGTGTTCAGTCTGTGTGTTCAGTCTGTGTTCAGTCTGTGTGTTCAGTCTGTGTTCAGTCTGTGTTCAGTCTGCGTTCAGTCTGTGTGTTCAGTCTGCGTTCAGTCTGTGTTCAGTCTGCGTTCAGTCTGTGTTCAGTCTGTGTTCAGTCTGTGTTCAGTCTGTGTTCAGTCTGTGTGTTCAGTCTGTGTTCAGTCTGTGTTCAGTCTGTGTTCAGTCTGTGTGTTCAGTCTGTGTGTTCAGTCTGTGTGTTCAGTCTGCGTTCAGTCTGTGTGTTCAGTCTGTGTTCAGTCTGTGTGTTCAGTCTGTGTGTTCAGTCTGTGTTCAGTCTGTGTGTTCAGTCTGTGTTCAGTCTGTGTTCAGTCTGTGTTCAGTCTGTGTTCAGTCTGTGTGTTCAGTCTGTGTTCAGTCTGTGTTCAGTCTGTGTTCAGTCTGTGTGTTCAGTCTGTGTTCAGTCTGTGTTCAGTCTGTGTTCAGTCTGTGTGTTCAGTCTGTGTTCAGTCTGCGTTCAGTCTGTGTTCAGTCTGTGTTCAGTCTGTGTTCAGTCTGTGTTCAGTCTGTGTGTTCAGTCTGTGTTCAGTCTGTGTGTTCAGTCTGTGTGTTCAGTCTGTGTTCAGTCTGTGTGTTCAGTCTGTGTTCAGTCTGTGTTCAGTCTGTGTGTTCAGTCTGTGTTCAGTCTGTGTTCAGTCTGTGTTCAGTCTGTGTTCAGTCTGTCAGGCTCATTGAATCAACACAAGATGAACTAAAACATAAACATGAATAATGTCCTTGTGTTTCAGTGTTAACGTGTCATTTTAAGACCACAGGAACAAGAATGTATTAAATACTGATGATATTCTGAACTTTTCCATTCACTTAGATAAGTGGATTTAAAAAGAGATTTAAAATGGTTGCAATAAAATGACCAACACTGTTTTTGAGTAACTTCTACATTTTAAACAATGTTTCCAATATTTTCCAAAATGTCACTATTGGCAGCAGAGGGTAGCCTATAGCGCTGACACATGTAGCGAGAAAAGGCCTATAGCCTGTTTAATTAAAACAAGCAACCATGGGATCTCCCATTTTTTCCAGGGTGAGATAAATGGTCTCACTGCAATAAATATATCATTAGACCTGCCTATGAACCCAACGTCTGCACACAAACTCTCCACAACTAAGGTCAAAAGTATTAATCGCTCAGATTATATATTTCTGTATGCCACCATTGTAAGATAGGGTTAAACTCTTGTTTATATAAGTAAGTAAATGTTTCTCCATATAAAATCTTGCAATACCCTTACATCACTGTTATGTTGTTTGTGGGCCATGATGGAAGATGTTAAGAGATGTTGTGTGTTCATAAAATGCACGTCAAATGAACTCATTCCAACTAAATAAAGTCCTTATCTCTTAAGAAAATGAAAGGAGGATGAAAGGTGAAGAGACTGTCTCCACCTCTACGTTCCAACATCCCCAGAGGTTATAAATTGGGCTGAATTCCTTTGTCTTGGTTTTTTGTGCTTTCCTCTCTATCCAGCCACGACTCTGCAGCTCTTCCACCCCCCACCCCCCCTCACTCAGGCCCTCTCCTATCCCAGGCCTCGGGTTTTTCTCTCTTTCTCTTTTGTTTATGTTTATTCTGTTTTAATCGAAGCTCTTTAACCTAATTTACCTCATCTTTGAAACGCTATTTTTATAGTTTATTTTTTAACAAGTCAACAGAGAAACTAAGGTCAATGTGCATGAGAACTTTTGATTTTTAGACATTGGACTATTACTGAATAAACTGAATAATCAATTGATTATTTAAATGAATATTCCCAATATGAAGTTGTGTGGTGTCCTGATTAAATGAGGTAAATACTGTATATTTCACTATACATAAAACATACCATGGAACTCTTGGAAAGGTGTCCAATTTGCTGACTTGTCCTCTAAGTATTCTGACAATGGTGAGCAACCCCTCAGGGTGTTTTCGGACTTGACCACACTGGAATAAGTATGACAATCAGTTAGTGGATCAATCAATCAATAAAGCAATTAGTCCATCCAACAATATGTGATGTCCACTTGCAGACACACAGTCACTTACTAGTAATCCCTCGCAAAGTGATTGGTCATGTGGTCCATTGTGATGAATGGATGCTTCAGAGCTTGACGGGCAGAGATTCTCTGATTTGCGTCGACATGCAGCAGCTGTTTCAGTAAGTCCACAAGAAGCATCTTTTCCTCATATTCTATATCAGATTCAATTTTCCCCATCTGGATTTGGAAACAGATTCAGTTCCGTTAGCTCAGTCCCTTCCTACTGTTCCAATCTTAACTGATACAACAGGAAGTGCTTACATGAACCAGGTCGTCCAGACAGTTGAACTTGTCAGTGGAGTTATTCTGCTTTCCTGGATTCTAAAGAGACAAAATATGTATGAGAGCCAATTTAAAAGAGTTTAAATAAAACAATCAATTCAAACAAAGTAGAACATGGTTACTCAACCCTTAGCCTCCATGTAGGACCATCAGCAGCTTCATCTTCCATGAAATAACGCTGGGTATATTTGCCAGAACGGAGCAGGTGGTCCTCCGGCTGACCCAGCAGCTCAACAATACGCTCTACCTGCAGATAAAAGAGTCACATCATTTGACATTGGGCAGAAAGTCCCCACTTGGCTGTGTGCATTAATCTGAAGTAGTTGACCTACCATCTGTTCCTCAGAGGAAGCAGAGAAGAGGTTGTGACCCAGGTAGAAGAAGGCCAGGATGCAGCCGACTCCCCACACATCGATGGCCTCAGTGAAGGGCAGGCCAAGAAAAATCTCTGGAGCCCTGAGGAGGGAAGACAAGAGCCAAAGATGAGAAATGGGTGCAAGCTATGAAGATCAAGACAACAACGTTGATGTTTAAAATGATATAAGCTGTCTTAGACTAATGGATGTGTGGCAGGATAGAAATACCTGTACTCAAGTGTCTGAAGTTCCATTCCAGGCTGGGCATCTGAAGCTTTAATAGCCATGCCAAAGTCTATCAATTTTACGTAGTAGGGCTGGGAGCTCTTATTGACATGCGCAATATTTCTTGGATGGATGTCAGCATGCAGGATATTAACAGCCTTGAGTTCATCCAAAGCCAGAAACAGCTGCAGGAACAAACAAGAGGGGACAAGTTTGGGATTCAGTTCTAGGGTTCAGGTTCGGGTTTTCATTGATGAGCAGCAGATACAGTAAATAGAACAATACATTGGTTCAAAGTAGAAGGGCTCACAATAGAATGCAAATGTGCATTTACATGTGCCGTTTATGAAAATTGGTCTTGCTTATAACGGTAAACTGTAGTTGCTGTTTGTTCAGTTACAAAACAACAGCCTTTTGGCAGACTGAAATCACTCTTTTGAAAATGTCACTGTGTAAACTGGAAAAACACAACTCCAATGCAAACTGTGATGACATGGCAACACTGACATTCTGACATTCTGGGGTGTTGATTTGAAAGGTTACACAGCAAACTACTGGTCTGGCTTGCATGGAACACATTTTCAGCCATTTTTGTAGATCCGTGTACATGACGACTTTTTTCACACCACTATCAAATAAACACGCAACTTTTTTGAAATGCAAAGGAAAAGCTTTTCTGTTTTTAACAAAACTGTTGCATTGTGAACGGGGCCTCAGTTTCTCCATAGTCACATGTCACAAAGACATCATGGATGGAAATGATTTTTAAAGCCCATCTTGCAATAAAAGTTTTTAAAAAATCGTGGATCTGCCCCTTTATCCAGATCCACTCCAAATCTTAATGTGTTCTTCCTGCCATACCCCCAACCTTCCCACCAAGTTTCATCAAAATCTGTGTAGTTTTTGTGTAATCCTGCTAACAGACGGACAGACAGACAGACAGACAGACAATGTCAGTGAAAACATCAGCTCCATGTTGGAGGTAATTAAACAAACCTGTATTGCTATAGATCTAATGTAACGCAAAAACAAATCGTCCCCGTCTATCCACACTTCAAGGTTCTGCTCCAGCTTCTCAAATACGAGACAGGTCCGTCCATCGTGCTCACACTGCTTAAGTAATCTGACACTGAATTTGTTGGATGGATTCCCAAGAGAAATCTCCTCTAACATGGACACCTGGTGAGAAAGAGACACACAGACACATGTGGTTAAAATCAAATAAAGGAATGTAGTGTCTGTCAAAAGAATCAGATGGAGTCCAAAAATCTACCTCTTTCTCTATGTCCTCCTTTTTACAGGTGTCCTTGAAGATCTTCACTGCCACTTCCTTTTTTGTTGTCTTATCAAAACACGTGAACACATCAGAAAAGCGGCCTTCACCAACCTTCATCAGTAAAATGTCGGTGGAGTTGAATCTGGACAGAAGGACAATGTCAGAGCAATGAACATGCAAATCAAAACCACTTCTCATCCACTTTCACTGAGAGAATTAGTGTTGTCATCTATCAATCTGAATGACTGTCAATGTGAACATAATGGGGAAAAAATAAAATAATAGTTGAAAAAGAGGAAACGTATTTCTTGTAAAGTTTAGCATTGCATTAACTGTCACGTTAGAAACCATAGTATATCAGAATTGCTCATCTCTCATATTGACATAGTTTCACTTTACTAGCCTGTATACCACAACTGCATTAGAGAATTCCTGAAACTCAGTTACAGCACCCCTATTAAAAAAGTCTGGAGGCTCCCCTGATAACTGTGTGCAGGGCTAACATGTAGATGACTGTGTAGTTTGACTAAATGGGTGAATGCCTTTTAAAAAATACTGATACATCATTGCTAAAATCTGTAATGAAGGACACACTTACATAATTATTCAAATAGTAGAAAATGAGCCTGTTACCTTTTAGGGTTTTCACCCTGTGCTTCAGCCATTTTCAGGTAGGTCATCAATTTGGTCACACAACTGTTTATTTCTTCGTCCGTATTGCTGAGCTCATCTGTTGGTGAATAAGATGTGGAAAAGTTGATTTTCAAATAAGTAATATACAGTAATTACAACACAAATGTGACAGGGAATTGTTTTCCCGGGGACACCTCAACCTCAAGGGTTAGCTGTGCTCCGGCCAGGTTAATAAATCAGGGCTATTTAGCTTTCAGCCGTGATTCTGTCTCCACGTCATTCTTTCTCCGTTGTCCGTCTAGCTACACGCAAAGCTACGATATTTAGTTGACTAAAACAATGAGATTTTTGTTGTGTCTGACACCTGAGTATGAAACCAGTTGTACAGGTTATGGTAGCCATGCTATCTTACAGACTTCAGGGTCATTTACCTTCACCAGGTTTCTGCTCCTCTGTCATCTCTGCACGTTTGTTCATTGTCTGGTTGTCTTGGTGTTTGGCTTTGATCAGCTGGTTCATACTGTTAAATATAAATATAAAATAATGTTTTGGATTGATGTCACCTTCTCTACCAGAAAAAGATCAAAGCCTTTTTTCCAATGACATCATGGTGTGATGACATCATGGGTGTTTTTTATTTATTTATTTTTTTTAGACTCTTTGGTTGTGTCATGATTTTTATCCCCATTTATTTTGCAGATGTGTTGTGATTTTGTTTTATGATGCACTCCGTTTAAATCACTAGTAATCTGACAATGCATGTTTATCAGCCATCAGGATATGAGTTTCATAAGTGCCAGTGTCAGGCTGAAGAGAAATCTTCATCAATACCAGACCTGTACATTAACTTAATGCTGTTTGGCAGCAGAGCGTCTATGTCCTTTAAATTAACACATATTTGTTTGACTAATCGTTTTTAAGCACCAAGAGGAACTCTGCTGTTTGAGGGTGAAAAGGAACGCTTGATTCCCTCCACCTTTTCCTTTTGGAGAGTGACTTCTTTGTTGTTGCTGGTCGAATGATTGGCCATTCATTCCTACATGGGGGGCCATGCCTTGGTGGACTGAGCTCAGTAATCTTGCATGTGCTCTTTGGTGGATCCCCAGAAGAAGCCCAGCTGGAGTAAAAAACACACACGAAAACACGAAAACACAAACACACAAACACAAACACAAACACACAAACACAAACACAAACACAAACACACAAACACACAAACACAAACACACAAACACACACAAACACAAACACACAAACACAAACACACAAAGACACAATGATCTGTATCTCATCATCTTTCATCTGTATTATAGGTATTTTGTCGTATTCGTCCGGTTTTGGAACAACTTAAATCTGTGGAGTTTTGCGACACCTCTACAGTTCTGATGGCTGACCGGAATGCCCCTGGCGTTACCGGAAATGAGCAGCGCGAAAAGGTTGGTGTAAATTCTATACAGGCTGTCAGTGATTTCTGTTCATGGCATCATTGTTTGATTGTGTTTTACTTTGTGTTCTCTATGGATGCAGTACTACACATTCTCCGGGGTATTTGGCAGTGGTGCCAGTCAGGAGGACGTGTTTGAGGACGTGGCCAAACCGCTGGTTCAGGACCTCATTCATCGGAAGAATGGTGAGTTTTCTGAGCCATAAAATGTACATTTTATTCTCTCTAGTGTTGGAAGCATATTAGATGATCAGGTGATGATAGGTTTTGATAACGTTAATCTAGAGGTTGACTGATTTTTACAGGCAGATATAATAAGGATAGTTTAGAGCAGGAAAAGCCCAGAGCTTCTGCTTCAGCCACAAGCCAAAGGTTTTTTGATTGATTGATTGAGATGTTTATTTCGAATACGTAAAGATAGTGGACATAATATTTACAGACACTGAAAAGCATAAAGCAAGAAATGTAAAACACTTGACTTGTTTACATATTTGAAAAGGAGTGAGAAGAAGTCCAAACTAATTCAATCCCACCCCTTCTCCATAACTCATTGATTGTATTACTATACTATAGTATTATATTATACTATATTATATTTTATTATACTATATTATATATCCTATTAAACAATACATGTATGTAATATAATATCCGGTATATATATAATATTCAATATCATATAAAATATAATGAATAATAACTATGGTGATTATACCTTATTATTCTATACATATATATACACATAAATACACCTACAACACATATTTATACCAACTCAAATATCTTACAACTTTACATTATCATTTATATAAAAAGAGGAAGATACACTAAGAAAGAATAAATATTAAGTAACCAAATAAATAAACACCCCTGTAAACACCTGGTGATTTTCAAACCCTGCATTCGTCCCTGTACCTGGTGAAAATCAGGTCTTTATACCTTATTTTAAACGTTGATATTTGGACATTGCTTTAACTCCACACTAAAACTGTTCCATTGTTTCACTCCACAGATTGATAGACAAAAACTTTTCCTGGTTGTACGAATACTGTAAATTTTGAAATTGAATTTTCCCCTTAAATTATACCCCCCCTCTCGATCACTGAACAATTTTTGAATGTTTCTTGGTAGTAGGTTGTTTTTAGCCTTGAACAATATTTGTGCTGTTTGATATTCCACAATATCTGTAAATTGTAATAATTTGGACTGTAGAATAATGCAGTGGTGTGTTCCAGATAACCAACATTGTGACCCGTATTGTTCTTTTTTGGAGTATTGATAGTGAATGTAATGAACTTTTGTAGTTGTTGCCCCAAATCCCTGCACAGTAATTTAAATATGGTAAAACTAGTGAACAGTATAGAATGTGGACTGACTTCTGATCCAGAACCTGCTTTGCTTTGTTTATTACTGAAATGCTTCTTGACAGTTTAGTTTGTACATGTTTAATGTGTGATTTCCAGCTGATTCCATCATCTATAATTACCCCAAGAAATGTATTTTCATTAACTCTTTCAAGTTCAACCCCATTTATCTGTATATGTACATGTGTATTCATAATTTTAGATAGTATAATATATATATAGTTTTATAATCATAAGTATGTTTTATTTTAGCAGCATATAATACATTACTTAAGTGTCTCTGTGAAAAGTGGATATAAAGTGGTTGTGATTGTCTGTGTTTATAGGTCTGCTGTTTGCATGTGGTGCGACAGACAGTGGTAAGACCTACACCTTGATCGGATCACCCAGTGAACCCGGAATCCTCCCACGAGCACTTGACATGTTGTTCAACAGCATCGACTCACTTCTGACTAGAAAATCGGTAAAACCTTCATTAACATTTTGTCTATTTGATCTCTTACAAATACTGTGCACTTTTGGAGTTGGGGGGGGCATTTACTTCAAATGTTTTCAATCTTCATCAGGTGTTCAACCCAGACGGCACACCTGGGCTGTTGTTCAAGAAGGGGAAGGACCTTCTTTTGAAGAGGCAGAAGCCCAACAATCAACGGTCAGTACAGAAATGTTTGACTTTCTTAACTATTTATGGTGATAATAGTTCATTAAGATGAGGTGAATTTATAGTTCATGGAGCTGCAGTTCATAATGTCGCCTTTCTTTTGGTTTCTTAGGAACAAGGCTGACCCGGAGCCAGAACAACGATACTGTTACAGTGTGTTCCTGAGGTACTATGAGGTCTACGGTGAATATATCTACGATCTCCTCCTGCCTCCAAATGATAAAAAGTGAGAGACAGGATTCAGTGTCAGTGTATGCATTCTGAATCACAATGCCTGTTTGAATCCAGGTTATCTGTGGTACTGGTACCCTCAGTGTCTTTGGATTTGTTGAAATCCAACATTTTTCATCAGAGCTTTGACTGCTTGTCTTACTAAAGCCACACATTGTCTTTTCATAAACTAGTTTCAGGAAAACTGTGGTTGTTGAAGATTGGCTTAAGCACAAGGGCGTCCCTCTATGCACACAAGAAGAAGTCTTTTCTGCGAAGGATGCTATTCAGGTGTTTAAGAGAGGTGAGTGGTGATAATAACTATGTTGTTCTGAATACAACAGTATTATATTTTGTCATTGTGTTCCCCTTTATGCAGACTGAATCTATAGTTTTGCAAAGTTTGAAACATTTTAAAATGTATTTTTATTCTTAGTTTTTTTTTTTTTTGATGATGCTCTTCTCTGTCTCCAGGACAAAACTATAGGACAGATGCCCATAGAGTCGAACCGAAATTCAAACAGTCCCACGCTGTGGTCACTCTGAAGCTGGTCTCTGCACCTATAGACACTGATGGGAATCTCCTTCCACAGGTGACGTTCACCTCTAGTGTTACATATTAAGAGACATTGTTCATTCTTTATGGTGAAATGTTTATTCAAAGAATGAAGGTTCTTGAATTTCACAAAGGATTCCTGTGGCTTTTGAGTGATACTAACAGTGTGATATTTTATTTTTGCAGCGCGATAATAAGGTGAATGTCAGCCACCTCTGTATGGTTGACCTGGAAGGTGCTGTGGCCATCTTAAAACAGGATAAACTAGGTCAGTGGGTTACTTTCTCTCTTAAGTCAACCATTTCTGTGTATCAATTGTCAGTTTGTTCAGAAGCCAATCGTCTCTACTAATGTCTCATTTACAGCGTGTAAGAACGAGGACCAGGAGAAACTGTTGGACTATATTATAGCCATGCGTGAGAGCCAGAGGACCGGAAACAAGATGGTTGGTATTTTACAATCTGTTCATCATATTTAGCTGTTCTTCTGTTTTATTTGTGTGTATTTTAATATTGTAAATATTCTTTTTCATCATTGCTAATATTCCAGTAGGCACAATTTCACAGTCTTTATTTTCTTCCATACTTTTCCATCAACTAAAAAAACCCTGATGAAGCTGTTCGACAGCCACTTTGATGGAGAAGGAAATGTTGGGCTGATTGCATGTGTAGGCCCAAACATTGATCAACACATTGTAACGAAGGTAGGCCATGTATTTTGCTGTAATTTAAAGTATTGTCTCTAATCTCATTGCTTTCCCTCTGACACATCTGAGCTATCATCATAACTAATCTCTGAAAATGATGAAAGGTTGACAAGATGGTTCAGTCCACTGTCACTGGTTCTGTCCACCACATATATGGATTTACTTCAGATTACTGTTGACACTTTGACAGTCAGTTAAAAAGCTGACTTTCGAATCATCAGCATTTGATTTGGATCCCTTCTGTGGCTTTAAGGTCATGAGGAAGTGTATTTCTTATAGTTCTCCTGTGTATGTGTTGCAGTGGCTGATGAAGTTCGCAGAGGATACCTACGAGGTGACAGTGGTATAGCCTGCTGAAGAACCGATGGCCAACCCTGAAGAGATAGGAAAGGAGTGGTGGTCAGCTCAGAACCTTTCTTCACCCGAGTGTCCAGAACATATGGTCGTAGGTCTGATGACACAACTAGAAAGTCCCACGTGAGCGTTGAAGTCCCCCAGAAGAACTACGGAGTCCCCAGTAGGGGCACCCTGCAACACCCCATCCAAGGACTCCAAGAAGGCTGGGGAAAACCTCAACGTACAGGCACCGAGCCGGGGGCCTACGAGTAGACCCACACCTGCTCGACGCCTCTCACCGTGTGCAACTCAAGCTTGGATTAGAGTACAACCCCTCTCGGGGAGCTTGGCTCCAGAGCCCGTGCCATGTGTTGAGATGAGCCCGACTATATCCAGCAGCTAGTCTAGCCAGTATCGCTCAACCTCATGCACCAACTCGGGTTCTTTCTCCGCCCGAGTGGTGATATTCCATGTTCCCAAAGCCAGTTTTGGCAGCGGGGGATCGGTGCGGCAGGGCCTCCGCGCTTGTCTGCCAACCCATCCACATCGCACTGGACCGCTTTTAGTCACCTAGGACCAATATGCCGTGGGAGACCCTATCAGGGGCAAATTGCCCACGGACAACACAGCTTCCTAGGACAATTCGGGCTCTCAAATCCCTCCACCACGATAATTATATAGACGAAAAAATGAAAAATATAAAAATATATAAAGAATAAAGCCATATCAAAATGTAAAACTAGAGTTCTGACAATATTCTTTATAATTCATTTCATTTAATTCATTATTTTTAGAGTAATAAAGTCAAATTAATTTTTCCAAACATTTCCATTTTCAGTTGCTATAGCTGTTCTAGCTTTATAGTGCAAAGTGACCTGAAGTTGCAGCTACGTTTTTAGAGTGTAAGCCTACCCGCCGTACTGCAGCTCAGGTACAAGCAGGAAGAGTAGGTAATTAAGGTACTTAAGCTAATTATTGGAAATTGAACAACTCTCTTCTTAAACATGAGGAAGTCAAAATAAAAATTGCACAGATAGTTACAAAGCTATGTATGATGATATGATATAGGCTTCACCAGAATGAGAAGGTTGTAATAGGGCAGGAACATCAAGTCCCGGGTCCGAAATCACAGGTCGGGAACAACGGGTCTGATGTTGCAGGTCTGAGACTGCATCTCTTTTTCTTTTCAGTGGCCCAAAATAGATCAGTTCTTCCTCCATTTGGAGTTAAAGAGCTAAAATCACTTCACATAGCCATGATTTCTGATGACATATTATCCACTTTTTGCTTTTTTGGTTTTTGAGGGAGCCGGTCCGCGGTTGCGGGTCCGAAATCCCGGGTCCAAATTCCGAAATCCCGGGTCCAAAGTCCCGGTCCGAAATCCCGGGTCCAAAATCCCAGGTGTGAAATGCCTAGTGAACCTCACTATAGCAGAACTTTGTCCAGACTTTGTTTCTTCCCTCTGCAGGCCTGACATTTGAATCAGCTTTGTTTGTCATTACCAAAGACTGACTGTTTCATTCAAGATTTATTTGCTTTAAAATATTGAATCATCACAAGGGAGTTCTCCTTGAAGCCATACGGACAACACAGCTTCCTAGGACAATTCGGGCTCTCAAACCCATCTACCACGATAAGTATATAGACAAAAATTTTTTTTAATTTTTCCAAACATTTCCATTTTCAGTTGCTATAGCTGTTCTAGCTTTATGGTACGAGCAGGAAGAGAGAGAGGAAAAAACCAGTCAGGAGTCACAGTTACATTTATATGGATACCAGCACACATAGGGATAGAGGCGAAAGAATTAGCAGACAAATATGCAAAAGATGCAACAAAAAATAGATATAAATATGGAAGTAACCTACAGTAGGTCAGAAGTCAAAAGCATAATCATATTAAAAATGAAAAAGAAATGGCAGGAGCGATGGAATAGTAAAACTAAAGGTAGGCACTATTATAATATTCAAAAGAAAATAGTTGAAATGAGAGAAACTTGTAGATCCAAAAACGAAGAAGACATAATCTCAAGGATGAGATTTGGACACACGGGGCTGAACGGCACACAAAAAATCCTGTGCAGACATCAGTCAGGCAGGTGTGATAGCTGTATCACACAGGAAACAGTCCAACATGTCATCACGCATTGTCCGAAATACCAAGGCAAATACTTAAAGGCAAATTGGAAAAAGAGAAAATAAACCTGGAATTAAGAGGGCTGTTACAGCTTAACTCAGGACATGTTGGTTATGGGGCACTGTTCTCATTCCTAAGAAAAACCGGACCATATAGGAAAATGTAGTATAGGTAGTATCGATCCAGACTCCAGATCAGAAGGTGGCGGTAATGCACACCAAACGTTGCTCGCCAACCGCCATAAAACAACAGAAGAAGAACCTTAGCTAACCTTGAGCAGAATTCTGATGAGACAAGAGAAATGCAGGATTTAGGTGTTACTGCTTATAGTGTTTGTCAGGATTACTGTGTTGACTGAAGTTACAAAATGAGTTTGTGTTTACAAAAATAAGCCTTGCTTTGCCTTACCTTAAAAAAAGGGAAAGGTTTTTATGTTAAAATGTTAATGTGTAAGGTGTGTATATTTTACTGCTAATACAGAAGTTTTATATTGAATTAAAATTCAATTTAGTTGATATCTGGAAATTGCATTTGTTAATATGTGTTTTAGCAGCTCCAGCTCCAGCAGCAGTTACCTCATCTGGAGGTACAATACCCACCTTTTGACAAACTAATCCTTTATTTTACAGCAGTTACAAGCAATAAATGCTCATGAAAGAGTGTAACATCTCTTGCTCTCCATCTCTTTTTGCTTCTCTTCCTGGTTCGGTTAGGTTTCAGCCGAATGGCATCGATCAGCAGCCTCTTTCGCTCCAATCGACGTGCCACCCCGGCCAATAACACACAGCCTGCAGGAGGAAACGCATGTAAGGTCCAACTCCTCCCATACTCTCATCAGTGATAAGAGGACTCAGGGCTTAGCTGATGAATGTAGATAGGATGAAAAAAATCTACATCAGTATAGTTATATAACAAGTCAAATATATTTCAAAGTGTCTAAAGTGTGTGATTTGTGTATACTCAACAGGGGCCATGGCTACTGTGCCTGAAACACCAACAGAACAGTACTGCCGAGATCTTTCAACCTGTAAGTAGGAAAAGGCACATGTTTACATATAGAGTGGGCACCAGAATAGACAGCTAGTAGCCTGCAAAACCGTGCTGTTGCTGTACAATACCAACTGGTACAATTTCCCGCTAGTGTCAGGGTAGATGATGTTAAAGCTGAAGTGGGTCCCCTTTTTCCTGGTTTCTGGATACACTTCCTTCTAAGGCCAGTCAGCTCCTTCAGTGTGTATACTGAAGGAGCTTTGTGCTTTGCACAGGCTTTGCTTTCCCTGTGCAAAGCACAGAAGCACACTGACTATTCTGCGTCATACTTATTCCACCTCATTATTTTTATTCTTCCACATTTTCACCGTGTAACTCGTCTCGCAGCGCTTGTCAGCACATGCACAAGACATACATCAAAACGTGTGGCTCGATCGGGAATGGTGTGCTATGACTTTTAGTAATGATTGGCAAAAATCAAAGAAATAATGGGAAATCCCCCTGAATAAACCTCAAACCCACCCCACTATTTGGGGCCATGTAATGTAGCAATACCTCAACATAGAAATGTGATTTAAAGGTTTAAACGGGTCACAAGACTTGGGACTTTACTTGACTAAATGGGCACTCAATAGAGTGCAAAAATCACCCAAAGCAGCTCAGTCTCATCTTTAGCATTGTCACAAGACATCAAAGTTATCAAGGTCACATGTGGCAAAGATATGTCGCAATGTTAAAGACTAAAAAAGCAAGGGCCATATCCAAGCTCAATATTGTGTTTCAAATATTTCTATTGAAAAAAATTTGACATTCATATACATGGCATACAGATATGCTTTCTCTTTTTAAATTTTTTTAAAAAAACCAGACAAACAAAGTGCCTACAAACTTCAAACAACGAACACTGCTGGTAGCTGAAATCCTGAAATCCTCATGCAGGACTCTCAGGACACGATGACTGATCTTTTTTCTTTCTTCATATTTAAATGCACTTTGTAAAATAAACTTGTTCTAAGTTTTTGGCCAAGCACCTACAATTGTAATCATATTCTCATCACTCTAAGCTGTATTTTGTGTATTGTGCTGATTAACAAATGACAAAAAGTCATGAAATAAAAATTCAGTTTCGATCATGGAAAACTGCCTCATCTATAAATTATAAGAACGTAATCTGATCATGTACTTGAAAAGGGAAGTCTCTGAAATAATCCCAGTCTCAACAGAGATGATTTTGATGATCTAAAAAAACATAACAGTGACTAACAGGGGCAGATATTAGCAGATATTATTGGTCTACAATTTGCTCCCCGGGCACCGCATGTATTGGCAGCCCACTGCCACTTTGTCGATTGTGAAGCCAAGGAGAAGAAAAGATGGACATCACGGATCAAGGAGCTCAAATGGAACCGCTCTTACCAACGGTGAGACTAAATAGACGCGCTATTGTTGTATTTATGCCCATTTTCATATACTGTTTCTTTGAATCTTAGTCAAATATGAATGGACTGCTTCTCATTAGCTCATGAAATTTCTATTTCGAATAAATACAGCCACAATTTGTATTAAACGTCCCATTGATACATGATTCACATCCAATACATCAGTAATGGAAAATGACCCATATTTTGCCTGCTTTACTGGGTGTGTGTCGACTGGTTATCATGACAAACTGGCTAAATCTATGTTTTTGCCATGTCTCTCATTGCAAACGCCTACACGTTCACACAGATGGCATTTTGACTTGATACAGTTCTAATTGATTCATGTCCATATAACAGCTTATGAATTTCAACAAGACATTACCCGGTTTTAATATACTTCCTTTCCTCCTGCCTGTGTGTGTGGCTTTGTAACAACTCTTAAAGTGTTTCAAGTGTTAATTACCTGTTGTGGCATTGCAGTTTATTTATGTGAGATGACAATATGAACAACTAACAGCCACAATAAAATAAAGATTTTAGTAAATTGTAAATATTTTGTTTTAATTTTTCCTGTCAAACTTTCTAATGACTTAATTCAGAGGGTTACATCATGGGACTTTTGCTTTGGAGTGAAATGCCAACATGGGGAAACTGAGCAGCCTCGGCGGAGGTCTGCACTCTCCCGAGTGCTTTCTAGTTTTAAAATGATTTCTTATTAAATCCTAAACAAATTCGCACATATAAATTGATCAAGTGGCCCCTCTCACACATATTGGGGTAGATAATGTTGCCCCAGTGCTTGTTCCAAAAACCTGCCAACTAAGATGACAGCAAAAGTAGACACCAAACATTTCCTGAGATCTTAGGTCAATCTCTGGCCTGTACCTCATGGAGCTAGAAAGCGGTTAGCCTAGCATAACACTAAGAGGCTGTGAGGAACCACTGTCTTGGCTGTGTTCCCAGTTTATATGCTAACCTAAGGTCATTTTTTTGTGGCTCTACTTCCATACTTAACATGTTGGTATGTTTTTAGGTAAATAGACCAATTATATATTGAATACAAATCATTTTATTGTCCAACTCAAACCAGGCAGATGATGAATCAGTTGTGACTTGAGTATTTTATGAATGTTTGGAAAATAAAAATGATTGATGCAGGGTACAAGAGATGAATATTGGTGTGTTGAAGTGATGAATGTTTAATTATGTAGTTATGATAGTCTTAAATGTGTCAGTTGAATATGAAATTGGTTTGATCTGAAGCAGCATGTACTGTACTGATCAGAAGAGGGCGGTAAAGATCTTCATCATGTATTCGTTTCAGCTCCAGTTTTGGCCAGAAGACGTCTCATATGTTAAATATTTTTTCTCTGACAGTCAACAGCAGACCTGACTTTAATGCAAACATTTAATCAAGTATACTGATGCAGACGCAGCTTTCTTAAAAAGGACACAAATACACTGAGTAGATGCTCATTCTTTTTATTTTATTTTCTTGTTGATATGTGACTGCTGACAGTCGCAGCTCCTCTGGGATGCTGATATTCGAAGCTGTCCTCCTAAATGTACAAGAAAACATCCTTAGGCATCACAAGACACATCAAATGCATTAAATACTGAAAACTGTGCACGTCTTTTATTCAACTTACCAATCACACACACACATAATCCACATGAAGGTATTTGGGAAGATGATCGCAGTGCACAGGTGCTCCCAGAACCTCCTCCTTGGCTAACACTGTGCATTCTGTCTGGCCTTCACACCTGAGGATAAATCGAAAGGGATAGATTTATTGATGTACTTAAAAAAAACTAAAATTAATTCTACATTGATCAAGTAAACCAGCCATTTTGAAATGCTACCAAAAATCCTAACACACAGAGAAATAGCACTGGTACTATTAATATCGCACAAATACTAATAAATGACAATATTAGGGCGGCAACTAAGAATCTTCAACCTGCTTCTTTTATCTAACCAACAGTCCAAAACCTGTTGGTCATTTACTATCATTTACTATAATAAATTAATATATTTAATTATCATTTACTATCGTTTACTAAAAAAAATTAATATTACATTTGATTATTATTTACTAGAATTTATCATTCACTATAATAAATTAATATATCCAATTAATATAATAAATTAATATTATATTTAATTATCATTTACTATAATAAATTAATATTATATTTAATTATCATTTACTATCATTTACTATAATGAATTAATATTATATTTAATTATATTTACTATAATAAATTAATATTATATTTAATAATCATTTACTATCATTTACTATAATGAATTAATATTATATTTAATTATCATTTACTATCATAAATAACAAAGAAAATCACCAAATCCTGACATTTAAGAAGCTAAAATCAGAGAATTTTGAAAAGTTTGCTTGAAATATTATTGAAACTATTCAAACTCAGAAATTGTCTGCAATATTTTTTTTCAGCCACTTGATCAAATATTGCCTAATTGTTGCAGCTCTTTAAACTTATAAAAAAAATGCAATTTAGTATAAATGTCATATCCTCTTTGCTTCAATTCAAACTCTTTTGTGTTTGGAACCAATACAGACATTTCTGTCACTCTGGGTCCAGCTTTTCCACTTGAGCAGAAGGTCATGACTGAAGACTCTGTAGTGCAGGTGTTCCTGTCAAGACGTCCAAAGGTAGCCTTTATGATGCTGATTTGTCCATTTCCTGAAAATGAAGTGTTTCATAAAATAAACATTAACTTAACCTCAAATTAATCAGGTAAATTTTGACACAAGTTGTTCAATAAACTCACTAAAATGCTATCAGTTTACAAATAAAAACTTTTTTACAACTTTTTTTCTAGGACCACCAGATCTAAAAAAATTATAAATCCAGCTCTACTCATCCAAGAAAGTATGTAATTATATTATATTAATATATATATTATTATATTATATTACATATATTATAGAGCCACACTTGCATTCAAATAATTAAAGCTTATGTTAAAGTATGAATATATTTCTAAACAGCACCATGAGTAGATATATCATCCCTTTTAATAACCAAATATTTCCATGTATACAGGATTATAGAGACATTCTTACCACAACTCAGCTTTGCCTCCTGTCCTTCACATGCCGTAATGGTACGCTCACCTGTCAAAAGATAAGGAGTAAGGTGAGGTCTTACCATACAATCATAAATTCATCCTGATATGTGATATACTCACATCTGCAGAATTATGCTGCTGTACACCAACAACTTCACAATACTCACCAGGCTGTCTGTCTTTACACACGTAGGTGTACTGAACGAAGGTCTCCGGTGATGCATCGCACAGAAACATTAGCACATTGGGCTTGGGCAGTCTGCAGTATTCCAGGTTGTCACAGCTAGAGAAATCGCACAGTCAAGATTGTTCTATACATGAGAGAATGTCTGCACACAGGAAATAATACCTGTTAAAAAATGTAACTTTGGAGCTTCATTTCAGCATTGTGCTCCAAGGGTCCAGGTTTCCAGTCTCAAACCTCAATGTTTTCAGAACAATCTATCAAAAATAGAACTTTCAGAAACCACCTTGCAGAGCCCAGCATCGCCTTTAGCCCAACAAGACTCTGCATATAAAATTGAAGGGAATGACTGGAGAATGAGGAAATGTTGCGACCATTTATTTAAGTTAAGGTACCAATGACCTGCAGAGATGGATCATTAGACCGCTTCCTGAACATTTTACTATCAGGAGATGGATTTCACAGGGTTTGGAAGTCATTGTAAAGCCAGATGTCCACAGTAAGACACACCTGTGGCTGGTCCAAACAGATCCACCTGTCAAGTGATCTCAGCAACTTCAGTCCATAGAAACATGACAACCTCAAATTTAAATAAATAAATTAAATTTATTAAAATGATTGAATATAGTTAAGTAGAATAAAGTGAAGTAGAAGTAGGAAAGTTCCGTACCCTTAAATCATATTTAAGTAATGTACTGAATTAAATGTTTTTACTTTGTACCATGAATCGCCACCTTATCGTGGTGGAGGGGTTTGAGTCCCTGAATGATCCTAGGAGCTGTGTAGTTCGGGGGCAATTTGCCCCATTGATAGGGCCTCCCATGGCAAATTGGTCCTAGGTGACAGGCCAGACTAAGAGCGGATCATTGTACCCTTATGAAGGATAAGAACAGATAAAAACAACCCATGGGGCCCAACCAGGCTCAGCCCGAAGGAGCCACATGAGTCTGTCCTCCAGTGGGCCCACCACCCGCAGGAGGAATCATAGGGGTCCGGTGCAATGTGGATCGGGTGGCGGACAAAGGCGGAGGCCCTGCCGGACCGATCCCCGGCTGCCAAAACTGGGAATGACCCAAAACACACTGAAGATAAACTTATCTTATATATGTAATGTATTATTATATCACCTGGTTAAACCCAAACCTGTAACTGTGAATGTCATTTTACAAAGTTTCACACTCAAAGTAATGTAATGTAAAATATTAGTATTGATTCTAATATTAGTTGTTGTTGCTCAGACATTTATTAAACTACATTTTACTCAAAACAAGATGAATAACTATAATAAACATGGAAGAATAACTTACATAGACTTGGTCCATGTTAACATCGATGGGTGTATGCATTCACTGGATGTGGCCTGAGCAGGCTGGTCTCTAGCATTGCAATTAACGGTGCTTTGCAGACCATACTCCATTTTCTGCACTTCAATCACTTTTCCATCTTCTGAACATGGGAAGAAGGAAGAAAGATATGTAAACAAGTTTAAAACAAGATTAAAACCTCATGTTAAAAGTCAAATCCAACCTGTTAAGACGGATGAGACACAATAACACATAGAGGGTGAAATGTATACAGTCATATGTTCTTGGTTTATGATTTAGCTGCCGTCTGAACATTTTAACAAGCATAGCGGCAACAGATTGGGAAAACAGGTCATTACACATCAGATCATGAGGTTGATCTTTGCAAAGGTGATTTTCTGGACGGGTAGTAGGAAGGGTATAACGGCCAAGTTCAACCTCCAAGGTGGAGAGTACACAAAACATACCCTTACACAAAACAGTGATCACAAAGCAAACGGGTAATAATGCCTGATGGTCAGAGAAGGAAGAGATGGTGGGACGCTTGAGAGGGAAAGGGAAGTTTTGGGAGCAAATGTATTTTACATGATGTTAAATTATGAATAAATAAAATACATACTGCAAAAAAGCTCGCTGTTGTCAGCCGGACACGCCACATTATAGAGCTCTTCCGCTGAAAAATACAATATTATAGAGGTAAATCAACAGGTTGGGAAAGATCAGCACTTCAGACACAGTCACACCTTTTTTACATTTCTGCTGCTTATTTTTATTATTTCTAATTTTATTGAGGGATATTGGAATCGAGTCCATTAGTCTGCCTTTCCATCCTTCCATCTACACACTTTCATGTGTTGTCTTGTTTCTTTAAGTATACACAGTAGAAACAAGCATCATGTGGCCGGCAGTATCGATCACTGTCTCCTTGTTTCAGATGTTCCTCTAATCTTAGCTTATGTCTTGTGAATTACCTGATTTTTTTTTATTCATTATGAATCATAAACTACGGAATTATGAATGGTAATTTAGAGTAGAACATTTACAGCATAAGACCAGGACAGATTCTGGAAGCGATATTAAATCTACACAACAGAAACAGACAAAAACAAAAATAAAATCAAGTTTTAAAGGCACAATCAAAATGATATAAAGATATCAGACGAAAGAAAATATGATAAGAGAAAATGAAATCATTTACCTTCAGATGTCCAAAACCCAGCAGCCGCCAGGACTAAAAGATATAGAACATTACAAAAATATAATTAATCCACATAATTAAGGTTACTGACAAAACAGGTCATATACTCACAGGCGATGATTGTCAGTCTTCTGAAAAGCATCTTGTCGGTTGTCGCAAGTGAGGATTACACAGCAGACACGCCTTTTTATACAGTCTCCACTGCACACAAATGAACAGCCGTGGGGTTACACAAACACCTCAATACATGCAAAATCAAACAAAAGCCCTTCTTGAGGCGCCCCTCTACAGTTGTTGAATAAAGAGCATGATTACTCCAAGTTGGGAGGGATTTGAGATGGTTTGATACGTAGCACATAGACCTTTCACCCAGGATATCGTTTGTTCATTGTATAACCTGTTTGAGACCAATTTTAAATTCATATCTTTATAATTCTTAAACTAACTGACATATTTTTACAAAAGCACAATCTTTTTATTTTTTGTCTAGACGTAACCAAACTTTGACCGTTTCAGAATATTAAGAAAAGATTGGGTCAAAGTATGAACATTTTCCTAACAAGCTATATTCTGAAAGTCTTACTGGACGTTGTATATTTATTATTGCTAACATGAAGTCCTGCACATGCAAAACTGACCCTTGAGGATTAACTAGAGGCTCATAACTTCAATCTCTTCTGTTACTGTATCTGACAAGCTGGAAATGAGACTATGTGGGTTTTATGATGTCCAAAAAAAGACCATGTGTGAATGGTACACATAGTTGACCCATAACCTGCAGATCTACAAGGAAATATTAGGGTCTGGGTTCAAACCACCTGAGGACCTGGGACTTTTCTGTCTGGAGTCTTCATGTTCTCCCCGTGTCTGTGTGGGTTCCCTCCAGGTTCTCCGTCTTCCTCCCACCTCCAAAAACATGCAGTAGAGGTGAATTGGTGACTCTAAATTGAAATCTAAATCCAGACCCAGACCCAGACCCTACACAGGATAAGAGGTTACAGGAAATGAATGAATGAATGAATGAATATCAGAGTTTGGTCTGGCTGGTGAGGAGCTACACTTTAGCTCTCAACATGCTGAGGGGGGGGGGGTTGCTTATCAATTGCTGGTATCAAAAAAGCTGACCTGAGCATCATTACTAATTTTATAGTTTGTTCATTATTAATTTCTTCAATGATGTTTTATTTTGTTTCATATTTTTTTAATAACCTGCTGCAAAAATAATGTCGTCCAGTTGGATGATAATGATCTGATGCATAAAAGCTCTTCTGCCCATGAACTCATACACTGATGGATGTTTTGTATGGAATTTGGATTTCATATCTTTAAAAGCAATTTTCAAGAGTCAAAAATACCAGAATATTCTTGCACCATTTCTTGCAATGTCATTGCTGTTGGAGTATTGCCTGCACTGTTGAAAAAATATAACAAAAGTTCTTTCTCTGTGCTGTTTTTCCACTTGAATATCAGAGGAACATTGGTGATTTACATCTCCTCACCACCTGCAGCTACGGGACAGTCTTTGTCTCCAAGTGCATTTCCATGACTAAGGATGATGAATTGTACATAGAGCTTTTTCAAATATCAACTATTCATTTCTTTCAATTTTGGAAGTTTCGCCTTTCATAGAGAAATGACACAAATAATTAGTATTTTTCATTTGAAAGCTTTACAAACTGTAGAACTTGTACTTTTTAGTACAATGAAGCTCATATCTATCTGCATATAAATGCAGGTCACATGTTCCCTCTTCGGTTCAACTTCTGAAACACACAGTCAGAGAGATGGCTTTTCATCATCATATGGACACATGAGGACTCACAGTTAGAGAGTATATAAACAATAGTTACATTCATTACAAGGAAAGGAAATAGTCGAGTTCTCCAATTAAAGACTGGACAGAAAGTAAGTACAATTTAATAAGTGACAATATTAGTGGCAGCCTGTTGCAGTAGTTCCCGCTCACCCTTGAGCTTTTTCCTGATTCCTATTGTGTCTTTTTAACTTTTTTAAAAATTTTCCCTCTCTGTCTTGAGTGGTGCTCTTTGCACTATGGAGGCCAAGCAGTCGATTTTTGCTTTGGCCTTCTGCTGTTTGTTTGTTTCTGCTTCTTCCTGACCATGACCGTGTCTGGGGACCTCGTGCGCTGCCATGGCCCTATTGTTTACAGTAGGGATCAGCTGTTAGCGCTCCGTAACATAGCGGTGCTGCCTCACGAGAGACCCGATGTTCCCCGAGAGCTGAAGCGGAGGAGACTGGGGACCCGTGCCGGAGCCGATCGTCGTGCTAGGAGGAGGAGATATCGACCAGTCCTCCCGTCCATCATCATGGGGAATGTGAGATCTCTCCCCAATAAGATGGATGAATTAGCGGCGCTGACCCGGCACCAGAGGGAATACTGGGAGTGCAGCATCATGATGTTTTGATGAAAACATGGCTGACCGCGCTAACTCCGGACACGGCTGCAGCGCTGGACGGCTTCAAGCTGTTGCGCGCGGACAGAACGAGGGAGAGTGGTAAGAGGAAAGGAGGAGGGCTGGCAGTGTTTGTGAATGATAGATGGTTAACTCTGGGCACATCACTATTAAAGAACAACTCTGCTGTAAGGATATTGAACTGTTAGCCGTTAGCATGAGACCTTATTACCTGCCGCGGGAATTCACGCATGTTATCGCGGTAGCTGCGTATATCCCCCCCCCTGCTAACGCTGAAGCAGCCTGTGATGTCCTCCACTCTGTCACAGGCAGGCTGCAGACTCAGCATCCACAGGCCCTCCTTCTTATATCAGGGGACTTATATCACGCCGCTCCATCTTCCACTCTGCCCACCTTCACCCAGTACGTCACATGCTGCACCAGAGACAATAAAACACTGGACTTACTGTATGCCAACACCAAGGAGGCATACACCTCATCAACCCTACCTCCCCTGGGAAGATCAGACCACAACCTGGTTCATCTCCTGCCTGTGTACAAACCTCTCGTACACAGGCAACCAGCTGTGTCCCGCACAGTGAAGAGATGGTCCGACGAGGCTGACGAGGCCTTCAAGGACTGTTTTGATACAACTGTGTGGCAGGAACTCTGTGATTCTCATGGGGAGGACATCGACAGTGTCACTGACTGTATTACAGACTACATTAACTTTTGTGTGGAAAATACAGTACCCACCAGGACTGTACGGTGTTTTTCCAACAACAAACCGTGGATTAACCCTGACATAAAGGCTCTCCTCAAGGAGAAGAAGAGGGCCTTTAAGTCAGGAAATAAGGAGGAGCTGAAGATTGTACAGAAGGAGCTAAGGAGGAAGATCAGGGAGGGGAAGAACAGCTTCAGGAGGAAGATGGAGGATCAGCTGCAGCAGAACAACATCAGTGGAGTTTGGAAAGGCCTGAAAACCATCTCTGGCCACAAGGAACCATCTCCCAGGCTGTGGGGGACCAACAGTGGGTGAATGATCTGAACTTATTTTTCAATAGGTTTGATCAGTCATCTGCCCCTCCCCCAGCCCAGCCAGGCCTGCTGCAACCCCCTTCATTGGCACCTCCAGGACACTGCCCCACCCCCTCCTACACCTCCCTTCCTGCAACACTCAGCTCACAGCCACCCCCCACTGCTCATCTCATCAGCTCAACACCACCATCCCCCCCATCCACAAACTTCAGCACACAGCCCCCCTGCTCCACCCTGTCCCTCACAACTCTCCAGGTGAGAGATCAACTCAGGAAGATGAAGGCGAGGAAGGCTGCGGGTCCGGACGGCATCAGCTCCAGGCTCCTGAAGTCCTGCGCAGACCAGCTGTGTGGGATAGTTGAACAAATGTTCAACCTGAGCCTGAAGCTGGGGAGAGTGCCACAGATGTGGAAAACATCCTGCGTGTTACCTGTCCCCAAGACTGCGCACCCCAAGGACCTCAACAGCTACAGGCCGGTGGCTCTAACATCCCACCTGATGAAGACCCTGGAGCGGCTGGTCCTTGTTCATCTCCGCCCCCTGGTGAGCCCAGCGATGGACCCGCTTCAGTTTGCCTACCAACCTGGCATCGGGGTGGACGACGCCGTCATCTTCCTCCAACACCGAGCCCTCTCTCACCTGGAGAAGCCGGGAAGCACTGTGAGAATCATGTTCTTTGATTTCTCCAGTGCTTTCAACACAATACAGCCTCAGCTTCTGAGGGACAAGCTGGAGCACACCGGTGTGGACCACCACCTCACATGCTGGATACTGGACTACCTCACATGCTGGATACTGGACTACCTCACCAACCGTCCACAGTATGTGAGGTCACGGGACTGTGTGTCCGACATGGTTGTCTGCAGTACGGGGGCCCCACAGGGAACGGTCCTGGCTCCGTTCCTCTTCACCCTCTACACTGCAGACTTCCACTACAACTCACCCACCTGTCACCTGCAGAAGTTCTCTGATGACTCTGCCATCGTCGGTCTCATCACAGATGGGGACGACAGGGAATACAGAGGACTGACGCAGGACTTTGTGGACTGGTGCCAGCGGAACCAACTCCAGATCAACGCAGTGAAAACCAAGGAACTGGTGGTTGATTTCCGCAGGCACACACATTCCCCCCCGGACCCGGTGAACATTCAGGGAACAGACATTGAGATGGTGACATCTTATAAGTACCTGGGTGTTCACCTGAACAATAAACTGGACTGGACAGACAATACCACTGCACTTTATAGGAAAGGCCAGAGCAGACTCTATCTGCTCAGGAGACTGAGGTCCTTTGGAGTGCGCGGAGCACTCCTCAAGACATTTTATGACACCGTGGTGGCATCAGCCTTTTTTTATGGTGTGGTCTGCTGGGGCAGCGGCATCTCAGTGTCGGACAGGAAAAGACTCGACAAACTGATAAGGAAGGCCAGCTCTGTCCTGGGATGCCCCCTGGACCCAGTGGAGGTGGTGGGAGGAAGGAGGATGACAACTAAACTGTCATCCATGATGGACAATCACTCCCACCCGATGCGGGACCGAGTAACAGCACTGGAGAGCTCCTTCAGCGAAAGGTTGCTTAACCAAAGTGCGTGAAGGAGCGCTTTCGCAAGTCTTTCCTTCCTGCAGCTGTTAGACTATACAATCAGCACTGCTCCCAGTAGACCAAACAATTTGTAGTACTTGTGTGAAATACTGAGACACTTTTTGTAATAGTACTGTGAAATATTTTTGAGACACTTTACCCCCCTCCTTTATTGTATTGTATTTAAAAAAAATATTATTTCCCCTCCTCCTGCTGTGTTTTTTGTACACTGTGCTGCTGCAATACTGTAAATTTCCCCACTGTGGGACTAATAAAGGGATATCTTATCTTATCTTATCTTATCTTATTCACTTGTACAGAACAGTACACTTTCCTTTCACTATTGGTCATTTATTATAGTTTAAAATGTATTAATACTGACTACAGAATATCTTTCTTCCATTTCCATGTTTAGTCATAAAACACACAACACTTTAATTTGAATACTGAGAAAAGATTAGTTTAATTCACACCTAATTTGCACAACATGGGCAGCAGTGGTTAAAATAAGTAAATGTATGTGTCTGGTGTAACTGCTATGAAGCCAAGTGTTAAATATTAAATAAAAAAAACATCAGGATATAACAAGTTGAAATAAATGTGTCATGTGGATAAATATTCTGAATTATAAAGTGACTTTTGAAAAAGGGACTTTTTAATTAGAAATGCTTTTTGAAATAAATCCAGTGGAATTCTAAACATGAATAATCCATCCTTCCTTCAAACTCAGTCTAGATGGTGACAACATATTAACTAAAAACACGGATACTTAGATTTTTAAGTTAAATTATTTCATTATGTCTTATTGTGTGAAGCACATTGTAAATTTGTTTTTGAAAGGTGCTATATAAATAAGGTTTTTATTATTATTATTATTATTATTAAATAGTTGGGTAGAAACACAAAAGGACTGAAACAGGAAACGATAAAAAATAAGACCCAAAAGATGGAATCCTCCTTTATGTTAATACATCACAAATACTCTGGAATAATGTTACTGTTCATCAGTATTGAGACTATATAATTATATTAAATAATTTGATATAATTGCCTGTTTTGTTCCTTAATTTTCTTTTCATTCATTCATTTAGTCATTTTTCTTCATTCTTTGTAGGCCTGTTGGTTTTGTTCACCATCCTAGTTAAAAATAGAAAATTTAAATTACAATTTCGTTTTGTTACCTCCACCAAGGGAGGAGGTAATGTTTTTGCCGGCGTTGGTTGGTTTGTTGGTTTGTTTGTGAAAAGGATAAAAGATAAACTGAGAAATGGATTTTGATGGAATTTTCAGGAGATGTCAGAAGTGGCCCAAGGAAGGATCGATTAGATTTTGGTGGCATACCGGATCACCCTCTGGATCCAGGAATTTTTTTATTTATTTTTTTATTATTATAGGATTAAACTGCCACATGTACACTTGTAATGTAAAGTGTCTCCATCCTGACAAATGTATCTAATTGATTCATGTCCATATAACAGCTTATGAATTTCAACAAGACATTACCCGGTTTTAATATACTTCCTTTTCTCCTGCCTGTGTGGTTTGGAGTTTTCTGTGTGGAGACGTGCAGCGTGATCACATAGGTGGATGCATACATGTTTTGGTCAAAGCTGCATCTTTCTTGATCAAAGGTAACATTACCCTGTTTTAATACACTTCCTTTTCTCCTGCCTGTGTGTGTGGCTTTGTAACAACTCTTAAAGTGTTTCAAGTGTTAATTACCTGTTGTGGCATTGCAGTTTATTTATGTGAGAAGACAATATGAACAACTAACAGTCACAATAAATAAAGATTTTAGTAAATTGTAAATATTTTGTTTTAATTTTTCCTGTCAAACTTTCTAATGACTTAATTCAGAGGGTTACATCATGGGACTTTTGCTTTGGAGTGAAATGCCAACATGGGGAAACTGAGCAGCCTCGGCGGAGGTCTGCGCTCTCCCGAGTGCTTTCTAGTTTTAAAATGATTTCTTATTAAATCCTAAACAAATTCGCACATATAAATTGATCAAGTGGCCCCTCTCACACATATTGGGGTAGATAATGTTGCCCCAGTGCTTGTTCCAAAAACCTGCCAACTAAGATGACAGCAAAAGTAGGAAACACCAAACATTTCCTGAGATCTTAGGTCAATCTCTGGCCTGTACCTCATGGAGCTTGAAAGCGGTTAGCCTAGCATAAAACTAAGAGGCTGTGAGGAACCACTGTCTTGGCTGTGTTCCCAGTTTATATGCTAACCTAAGGTCATTGTTTTGTGGCTCTACTTCCATACTTAACATGTTGGTATGTTTCTAGGTAAATAGACCAATTATATATTGAATACAAATCATTTTATTGTCCAACTCAAACCAGGCAGATGATGAATCAGTTGTGACTTGAGTATTTTATGAATGTTTGGAAAATAAAAATGATTGATGCAGGGTACAAGAGATGAATATTGGTGTGTTGAAGTGATGAATGTTTAATTATGTAGTTATGATAGTCTTAAATGTGTCAGTTGAATATGAAATTGGTTTGATCTGAAGCAGCATGTATTGTACTGATCAGAAGAGGGCGGTAAAGATCTTCATCATGTATTCGTTTCAGCTCCAGTTTTGGCCAGAAGACGTCTCATATGTTAAATATTTTTTCTCTGACAGTCAACAGCAGACCTGACTTTAATGCAAACATTTAATCAAGTATACTGATGCAGACGCAGCTTTCTTAAAAAGGACACAAATACACTGAGTAGATGCTCATTCTTTTTATTTCATTTTCTTGTTGATGTGTGACTGCTGACAGTCGCAGCTCCTCTGGGATGCTGATATTTGAAGCTGTCCTCCTAAATGTATAAGAAAACATCCTTAGGCATCACAAGACACATCAAATGCATTAAATACTGAAAACTGTGCACGTCTTTTATTCAACTCACCAATCACACACACACATAATCCACATGAAGGTATTTGGGAAGATTATCGCAGTGCACAGGTGCTCCCAGAACCTCCTCCTTGGCTAACACTGTGCATTCTGTCTGGTCTTCACACCTGAGGATAAATCGAAAGGGAAAGATTTATTGATGTACTTAAAAAAAACTAAAATTAATTCTACATTGATCAAGTAAACCAGCCATTTTGAAATGCTACCAAAAATCCTAACACACAGAGAAATAGCACTGGTACTATTAATATCGCACAAATACTAATAAATGTCAATATTAGGGCGGCAACTAAGAATCTTCAACCTGCTTCTTTTATCTAACCAACAGTCCAAAACCTGTTGGTCATTTACTATCATTTACTATAATAAATTAATGTTATATTTAATTATTATTTACTATCATTTACTATAATAAATTAATATTATATTTAATAATCATTTACTATCATTTACTATAATAAATTATTATTATATTTAATTATCATTTACTAAAATAAATTAATATAATATTTAATTATCATTTACTATCATTTACTATAATGAATTAATATTATATTTAATTATCATTTACTATCATTTACTATAATAAATTAATATATTTAATTATCATTTATTATTATTCACTATAATTAATAAATATTATATTTAATTATCATTTACTATAATAAATTAATGTTATATTTAATTATTATTTACTATCATTTACTATAATAAATTAATATTATATTTAATTATCATTTACTATAATAAATTAATATTATATTTAATTATCATTTACTATAATAAATTAATATATTTAATTATCATTTACTATTATTTACTATAATAGATAAATATTATATTTACTTATCATTTACTATAATAAATTAATATATTTAATTATCATTTACTATTATTTACTATAATAAATAAATATTATATTTAATTATCATTTACTATCATTTAATATAATATATTAATATTATATTTAATTATCATTTACTATCATTTACTATAATATATTATTATATTTAATTATCATTTACTATAATGAATTATTTTTATATTTAATTATCATTTACTATCATTTACTATAATAAATTAATATATTTAATTATCATTTACTATTATTTACTATAATAAATTAATATATTTAATTATCATTTACTATTATTTACTATAGTAAATTAATATTATATTTAATTATCATTTACTATAATATATTATTATATTTAATTATCATTTACTATCATTTACTATAATACATTAATATTACATTTAATTATCATTTACTATCATTTACTATAATAAATTAATATTATATTTAATTATCATTTACTATCATAAATAACAAAGAAAATCACCAAATCTTGACATTTAAGAAGCTAAAATCAGAGAATTTTGAAAAGTTTGCTTGAAATATTATTGAAACTATTCAAACTCATAGAAATTGTCTGCAATATTTTTTTCAGTCACCTGATCAAATATTGCCTAACTGTTAAAGCTCTTTAAAACTTTAGTACAAATGTCATATCCTCTTTGCTTCAATTCAAACTCTTTTGTGTTTGGAACCAATACAGACATTTCTGTCACTGTGGTTCCAGCTTCTCTACTTGAGCAGAAGGTCATGACTGAAGACTCTGTAGTGCAGGTGTTCCTGTCAAGACGTCCAAAGGTAGCCTTTATGATGCTGATTTGTCCATTTCCTGAAAATGAAGTGTTTCATAAAATAAACATTAACTTAACCTCAAATTAATCAGGAAAATTTTGACACAAGTTGTTCGATAAACTCACTAAAATGCCATCGGTTTACAAATAAAAACTATTTTAGGACTTTTTTTCTAGGACCACCAGATCTAAAAAAAATTATAAATCCAGCTCTACTCATCCAAGAAAGTATGTAATTATATTATATTAATGTATATATTATTATATTATATTACATATATTATAGAGCCACACTTGCATTCAAATAATTAAAGCTTATGTTAAAGTATGAATATATTTCTAAACAGCACCATGAGTAGATATATCATCCCTTTTAATAACCAAATATTTCCATGTATACAGGATTATAGAGACATTCTTACCACAACTCAGCTTTGCCTCCTGTCCTTCACATGCCGTAATGGTACGCTCACCTGTCAAAAGATAAGGAGTAAGGTGAGGTCTTACCATACAATCATAAATTCATCCTGATATGTGATATACTCACATCTGCAGAATTATGCTGCTGTACACCAACAACTTCACAATACTCACCAGGCTGTCTGTCTTTACACACGTAGGTGTACTGAACGAAGGTCTCCGGTGATGCATGGCATGTAAACATTTGCACATTGGGCTTGGGCAGTCTGCAGTATTCCAGGTTGTCACAGCTAGAGAAATCGCACAGTCAAGATTATTCTATACATGAGAGAATGTCTGCACACAGGAAATAATACCTGTTAAAAAATGTAACTTTGGAGCTTCATTTCAGCATTGTGCTCCAAGGGTCCAGGTTTCCAGTCTCAAACCTCAATGTTTTCAGAACAATCTATCAAAAATAGAACTTTCAGAAACCACCTTGCAGAGCCCAGCATCGCCCTTAGCCCAACAAGGGCTGCATATAAAATTGAAGGGAATGACTGGAGAATGAGGAAATGTTGCGACCACTTATTTAAGTTAAGGTACCAATGACTTTCACAGATGGATCATTAGACCGCTTCCTGAACATTTTACTATCAGGAGATGGATTTCACAGTATTTGGAAGTCATTGTAAAGCCAGATGTCCACAGTAAGACACACCTGTGGCTGGTCCAAACAGATCCACCTGTCAAGTGATCTCAGCAACTTCAGTCCATAGAAACATGACAACCTCAAATTTAAATAAATAAATAAAATTTATTAAAATGATTGAATATAGTTAAGTAGAATAAAGTAGAAGTAGGAAAGTTCCGTACCCTAAAATCGTATTTAAGTAATGTACTGAATTAAAGGTTTTTACTTTGTACCACTGGGAATGACCCAAAACACACTGAAGATAAACTTATCTTATATATGTAATGTATTATTATATCACCTGGTTAAACCCAAACCTGTAACTGTGAATGTCATTTTACAAAGTTTCACACTCAAAGTAATGTAATGTAAAATATTAGTATTGATTCTAATATTAGTTGTTGTTGCTCAGACATTTATTAAACTACATTTTACTCAAAACAAGATGAATAACTATAATAAACATGGAAGAATAACTTACATAGACTTGGTCCATGTTAACATCGATGGGTGTATGCATTCACTGGATGTGGCCTGAGCAGGCTGGTCTCTAGCATTGCAATTAACGGTGCTTTGCAGACCATACTCCATTTTCTGCACTTCAATCACTTTTCCATCTTCTGAACATGGGAAGAAGGAAGAAAGATATGTAAACAAGTTTAAAACAAGATTAAAACCTCATGTTAAAAGTCAAATCCAACCTGTTAAGACTGATGAGACACAATAACACATAGAGGGTGAAATGTATACAGTCATATGTTCTTGGTTTATGATTTAGCTGCCGTCTGAACATTTTAACAAGCATAGCGGCAACAGATTGGGAAAACAGGTCATTACACATCAGATCATGAGGTTGATCTTTGCAAAGGTGATTTTCTAGACGGGTAGTAGGAAGGGTATAACGGCCAAGTTCAACCTCCAAGGTGGAGAGTACACAAAACATACCCTTACACAAAACAGTGATCACAAAGCAAACGGGTAATAATGCCTGATGGTCAGAGAAGGAAGAGATGGTGGGACGCTTGAGAGGGAAAGGGAAGTTTTGGGAGCAAATGTATTTTACATGATGTTAAATTATGAATAAATAAAATACATACTGCAAAAAAGCTCGCTGTTGTCAGCCGGACACGCCACATTATAGAGCTCTTCCGCTGAAAAATACAATATTATAGAGGTAAATCAACAGGTTGGGAAAGATCAGCACTTCAGACACAGTCACACCTTTTTTACATTTCTGCTGCTTATTTTTATTATTTCTAATTTTATTGAGGGATATTGGAATCGAGTCCATTAGTCTGCCTTTCCATCCTTCCATCTACACACTTTCATGTGTCGTCTTGTTTCTTTAAGTATACACAGTAGAAACAAGCATCATGTGGCCGGCAGTATCGATCACTGTCTCCTTGTTTCAGATGTTCCTCTAATCTTAGCTTATGTCTTGTAAATTACCTGATTTTTTTTTTTATTCATTATGACTTATAAACTACGGAATTATGAATGGTAATTTAGAGTAGAACATTTACAGCATAAGACCAGGACAGATTCTGGAAGGGATATTAAATCTACACAACAGAAACAGACAAAAACAAAAATAAAATCAAGTTTTAAAGGCACAATCAAAATGATATAAAGATATCAGATGAAAGAAAATATGATAAGAGAAAATGAAATCATTTACCTTCAGATGTCCAAAACCCAGCAGCCGCCAGGACTAAAAGATATAGAACATTACAAAAATATAATTAATCCACATAATTAAGGTTACTGACAAAACAGGTCATATACTCACAGGCGATGATTGTCAGTTTTGTAAAAAGCATCTTGTCGGTTGTCGCAAGTGAGGATTACACAGCAGACACGCCTTTTTATACAGTCTCCACTGCACACAAATGAAAAGCTGTAGGGTTACACAAACACCTCAATACATGCAAAATCAAACAAAAGCCCTTATAGACTTCCATACATATTGCATGACTAACATTTAAATGTCATAAATCGTTGGAAACTTAAATATTGTGTATAGCTGGAGGAGCTTTAGAGTGAGTTTTGAGTCCATGTTGAATTTAACCGTTTTGATGAGAAAAAAATGCTCGAGTGATTCAGTTTTTTTGAACTGCATATGAAGAACGTATACCAAGTAAGTAAGTGTATGAACATTTGAAGCATTTCTATGTAGGGATTTTGTTATTTTTGCTTAAAGGATCAGATAATCGCTAGACACATACTAAATGCCTCAAAGGCTAAAATCTTGTGTATTCAGCTTGTTCTCACTCCCAATGCAGCAAATGAGACACCTATGTGACACTGGGCCTATACACTGGAACATGACGCTGTATTTACCCCTCTGGCATGACTTCTGGCAACGCACCCAAAGTGTAAAGAGCACAAAATGTTCAAGGAATTCAGATCATCATTGTGAATAGCAAATATGACTCGTGACAGAGTTGGTGTCCTACTGGTAACAAATAGACATATTCAGTTAAGATTCGAGAGCATAGAATCATATTGTCAGATATTGTTTGTTGTATATTTGCAAAAACAGACTTGCTAAATTTTAGGCAGCTGGTATTTATGTAATCATTCGTCAGGCAGAATTGATCTAACTTAGCACAGCTAATCTTGACACAACCACATTGAAAATACAACCTCCATCTAACCAAATGTTGATCTTGGGAGGTCTGTGGGATTATTTGATTTAGCTCAATCCCAATTCCCTCCTGGGCGCTCCAGCGGGAGCGGTAGAACAAAATTCCCAGAATCATTTGTTCACTCATTTGCCCAACAGTTTTCCAGCTATCCTCCAGAAGTGAAAGGTGATGGACACCCTTTGTTCATGGTGGGGATAATAACTGAAAAATTAGGGTGTGATCAAAACGTGAAAGAAACGTTTTAATTAAAAATCGCTGAAATGAAATTTTAAATATGATTGATCCCTCCTTCCATCAAACCCAGGCTTCTTTTCCAATGAGTGTTTGGTGAATGTATTCAAATCTGTGTGTGCAGACAGCGGAACCTTGACCCCCCAGAGGAAGTTCACAGATGAGCATCATGACAGGGAAATATTACTCATGAGACACTGCATGTGTTCTATATAATCATGTTGTCATATATAATTTACCCTCAGTAATGGGATTATTGTCATGATTCTACTGTCTTCCTTATTTAGAGTCTTAGAGGTTTTTGTTTTGTTTTGGGGTTTTTTTAGCCTCGGCTCAGTCTCATCTTTTTGTTTTACTCTGTTTTGTCTTCTTCTTTTTAAGACAGACCTTGAGGCGTTCCGACCCACTTCTTCTTTGCACCTCATGCTGCAATGATCTTGAACATGCAGAGGATTAGTTCCAGGCGTTATACTTCAGAACAGTTTGTACAGTACAGCTTGTTTTAAGGCAGAAGAAGAAGAAGAAGAAGAATAAAAAGTGGGGCTCCAGGGCTTTTGCTGTATTACTCTTGCTTTTATTTATTTATAAAAAGAAGACATTGATTTTAATCCAGAGTTATCCTAAATTCTCTGGATTATTATCTAAGTAGACCGACATGAAAAACACTGCAGACTGAATTCTGTCCTAACAACTAGAGGTGAACAGGTCCAACGTGGGATGAATATGCCTCACTGACACGGCTCTATCTCCATTACGTTACATTTTTTAAATTATGATAATCTGGTCATGGGTCAACTCTCGCCCATCAAAGCCCCATCTCACTCCCTCTTTGTCTCCCGCCATGGCAAAATGTTACCAGAGGAAAGCTGTGGATAGGCCTTTTAGGACAGGGGAGACAGAAACGTTAGCTCCATCGATGATGTCAGGTCAGGGCTGCGCCTTTTAGGTCAAGAAATCAGAGGAACAGGCACTGCAGCTACTTTCTTGATGAATAAATCATCAGCAGCCTAAAACCAAATGAAGAGAACAAGGCTTTAAGGTTGTGATGTCTCACAAGTTCCCTCATTGGTGTGCGAGGAATGTGCCAGCAGTACTCTTGCAAACACACACATGCAGACTGTGTGTGTGTTTGCAAGATAGAATTCCACAATATACTGACAAAATAATCCACAGTTGGTCTTTGTTAATATTTTATGCATTTTTGATCAGGCTTGGTAGATATCAGGTGCAGCTGTATTTGTTGAAATATTCTCAAGGCTGAATTTATTTAACTTAATTTAACTAATTTTGACACACCCGTATTGAAAATACAACCACCATCTAACCAAATGTTGATCTTGGGAGATCTGTGGGATTATTTCATTTAGTTCCAAACCCAATTCCCTCCAGGGGACTCCAAATGGAGCGACGGAACAAAATTTCCAGAGGCATTTGTGAACTGAAACACACACAAAAAAAAGGGAAAACAGTCCATTGAAGTTCATGTGTTGAATGAGGAAAGAAGAACTCAAACACTCTGAAAACAACCTTTGTCAAACTAGAACCAAATCAAATGAAACGTGACGAGGTTATGGAGATGAACCTTCACTTAGTTCTTCGTTTTTGATGGACAAATCAGAGACATTGATGGATGAATGGAGGTCAAACACATTCTACTGTGTTTACTGCCACACAGTATTGTTATATCACTGCCCTACAGTTGTATGAATCACTAAGCTCTGTCTTTATTCTTAGACTCTCTTTTTATAGCACCTCCAACTGTCACATACATGCTGTCTCTGTCTGTCTCACACACACACATTTTGACTGATAAGATTATTTAAAGTGTTTTGAGTGTGGGAGTGTGTGTGTGTCGGTCAAACACGACAGCCCGAGAAATGTGACCTATCGGTGGTGGTGCAGCTGTCGCTCCCAACCTGAGGGAGTTGAGGGTGAAACAGTGGGATGGAGGGGAGAGAGATCTAAGTATTGGAACCCTGAAGTTATGAGTGTGTTTTTATGAATGTACTCAAAGGTTGTTGGTGAGAATGGAGTAAAACAGAAGGCCTGAGTGGTTCGACACTTAGAAAAAAGGACCTTTCTCTCTGGGTTTCCCCACTCCTCCGCGGGGTTAAAGTGATGAAAGGGACCATGGCAGGGGCTGCTAATGCTTCATGATCTAGGATGGACTTACACCTACAGCCCGTGCCCACTAAAGGACACAGAGACAAGGGCTTTAGCAAATGATTTGAGATGAAATATTCTGCTCAATGGATCCTGTTACCTTCACTTTGCAGGCATGTCCAAAGGGATTCCTTTGGGCTTTAACAGCAAAAGTGAGGTGAGTTGCGTCTCTTTCTATCATCGGGTAAAGTCTATTTTAGGAAACCTTTCGTATCAGCAAATTGGTGGGATAATTTGGCATATTGGAAAATCTGAATGCCGACATATTATATTCTTTGCTCAGGATTCCATGTATCGGCATGTTGGAGTTATTTTTCCTAAATATTATTGAAAAGAATTCATGACATTGCAGTCATTCCAGAGTGATCCACATGAGCTTTGCTCTCATGGGACAAAGACACACACTTTACCTTGTTTTTCACCATCAGGAAGAACTTCATGCTTTAGATTTGGTCAAAGTTAATTGACACTAAAGGCTGGGTTTTGCTCCTCATATCCTACCCACAATGTCCTCCTATGAAGGGTCATCCAAAGACTATTATAGCTTATAATATCCGATGCTTCAGAACTGGTTATTGTCAGTGGAAGAAAATACCCCAGTAGGGTCTTGACATGTTAGGTGTGTACCACTGACATCAAAATGACAGACATGGCTGATGTGTGATGTGATGTGTCACATCTTGCATTGTTAAAGAGTAACTCCAACTATTTAGTGCCCTTTATAGGTTTCGGATGATTTAAGGAATTGTCACAAGAGGCAGAGACATATTGACCTTTAGCTTAGTATGAGTCCAACTCCAAAAACCCTCCATCCTACAAACCCATAAAGCAAATCCATAGCATCTTTAATTAGGCTGTCCCACCCATTTTATTCAAACTCCATTTCCCCAGTTTGTGACTTATTGACATTTGTTCTCCAACCAAAGGCTGTGATAGCAAGGTGATGTCATTAGAGCTGCTCCAGGGCAACAGAAAACATTATGCAACTGTTTGTAGAGGAACAAGTCGTACTGAATGTAGAGCATCTAAGATTTTAAGATTTTTGTACACAATTCTGTAATTTATATAGAAGGAAAGTTGTTTGTAGCATTAGTCCAAGAGGCTGCTTGTCATGAAAATATGTAAATATGGGTTGTTTCGAGCCTTTTTAACAAAAGAACAGTGATGTTTTTTCCCCCCGACAAGTACATTAACTAGCAGATGGTCTCTGTAGTCCAACTGTAAAATATCTAAACATAACTTTGATGTCATTCTGATGATTCACATATACTCTGCTCATTACAGTCCCCAGTGCAACAGCCCAGGTCAAACATCCTCTGCGTTCTCCTGTCTGAACCAATGGAGTTTTCCAGGAGAGGCCTACAGTAACTGCAGCTCATCTTCATACTGCAGTCAATCACCAGATTAAAACTACGGTCAGTAAAAACGTCTGAAAGAAGTCAACATGGCAGAAGGCCCTGGATCTGATTCCTGTCTCGACATCCCCTCCAAGAGACCCCAAGTCACCAATGACCGGGCTGTCCCAGGCTCTGGAGTTGCAATGCAAGAACCCACACCGCCAGTTTTCACCCGTAAACTCCGTAAAGCAGCGGTAGGAACAGGTTGTGATATCCGACTGAGGGTGTCGGTGGCTGGAGTTCCAAAACCTTCACTAACCTGGTACCACAACGAGGCGCTCCTTCCTCCATCAGAAGCCCAGGACTCAGGGGGGCTGTGGATACGGGACTGCCACACCAGTGACGCCGGCTTGTACACCTGCGTGGCGACCAATGAGCTTGGAGAGATGAGCTGCAGCGCTGTCTTGGCCATTATGGACCTCGGCGAAGGTAATCACACACAACTGATGTCGTTCTTTTAGAAGTCATGACATTGGATATTTAAGCAATAGTCATGTTTTGACAGGTTAATGTTTGGGGCCCTCAAATGAACCAATCACTAACTTTCTACTTAGAAATCATTACATCTCTTGATAAAAGTTTCAAATCTGATTGCAATTCCTTTCTTTTTGAATTGATATCAGACGCCTCACACTATCAATGAGAGCTCACCAAAACAGAAACACAAACCCTATCTTCCATGTCTGCGAAGACTTAAAATTAGCCTGTGAATGTAAATAGAGTGCTGTTTGTTGGAGGGGAGACATGTCACCTGTTGTTGCTTACTTCTGGCTTCACAGCTGAATCTTAGTGTCGTGTTTGATAAAATCATTCTTATGTGGAGATGTTCAACATGATTTAGTGTTTTATTGGTCTTCATGACTCCTGTCATTTGTCTGAAAGCTTTTGCATTGTATTTTGTACATTGTGCTCAAAGTGCAGAGATATAATAATTTATTAACATCATTTAAAAAGGTGAGATAACTCTAAAAAGGTGTCAGCTGTGATGTCAGTGATCATTATACCTGTTGTTCTGCAGATACATGGAATAGTTTCATCTTCACTATGGTGCACTCACCTCTCTCAAACTTTGTGCATGCTGTTGGACTAGCTGCCTTTTCGATGCACTGTATTACTGTGCAGGTTATGATGTAAGCTAGCTGTCTCCAGAGCTGCAGTGTGAATATGCATTTCCAACATTCTTGCTCAAGGACAGTAAAGAGTGATGGATTTGAATGGATCGTCTATTATTTCCTAGTCTATCTTGTCACCTCTGCTTTGCAGAGATACAGACAGCATTTGTCAGTGAAGCCTTAAACTAAATTCTACTCTATGCCATGGAAAATAACTATATAAGCAAATCTCAGAGCCCTGTATGTCACATTTAGGTTTGCAGTGGATTCATACTACAAAAATATGATACCAAAATATTAACAAAAAGATTAAGCAATCTAAATAATTTTATACATTTGCTTGTAAGGATAAGAAATAGCCAACACCAAATATTCTTTATTTTTAGAAATAAAAAAGTAGTTTATGCCCAGTCTGTCGATACACTGTGTTGTAGTCTTTTGAAAGTGCAGTCAATTTTATCCAACCCTCAGATTCTACAGAGTGGTGATTTCCCACTGTGAAATTATTTCACAAGTGACTTCAAGAGCCGGGTCATCGATGGGATGAAATCACCGCAATTTCCAAGGATGATAAGATCAGATCTGCTGGTATAAATACTCCTGACATCATCGGTTTGAGTTGAATGTCTGGGCCGCAGAATGAGGCTTCCAGTGAGATCATTGCTGGGTAGATCTGATCTTGGTCTTGGTGCCTTGACCTGTGGAGAAAGTTGAAGCTCACATGTCACCAGCTCTCACGCTATGAGCTGGCACACGAGGTCCAGCTGGTATTTCACTCAGCACTCTGGCGTTTCTCTCCCTTCATCTGTCTCTTCTTTTTCTCTCTCTCTCTCTCTCTGCTACTTTCAGTTTTGTTAAAGTTAGAATTAAATTCGTCTCACAATGCTTCAGTGCAGATGACATACATGTTTTGTCGTCCATCTTTATATTTCTGTTTTTGCACTGTTTTGAGTGAGTATTTCTTGAATCCCTTCTTGGTCCTTGTCTACTTTTTTTTCTCTCTGTGTGCAGAACTGCAGACTTCATGCTTTGACTTGTATCAGACTTTATTCGTGACATGTGAGATGTGGCATATCCAATTTTCTCCCTTGTCAATCTGGTAAAACATTTTTTTTTAAATTGAACCTTTAATATGCAATTAGACCTTTGCATTGAATAGACCTGATAATTGTCACCATTTGCTAGGATCGGACACTGAACTCAATACTTAGTATCTTAGAGTATAGAGAACCTTTTGCTAGATTTATGTCTTTTCTGCATGGGTAAAATACAGCAAGATAAGCTGTTTTTCCACCATTATGTCCTCTTATCTCTCCATTTTCTGGGTCCTAGCTGTCTAACTATCTCTGACCTGTGCCTCCCTCTTACCTCCTCTCTCTCTCCTTGTGGTTATTTATGGCCCCGGTATGTGCTGTGCTCGTAGGGCTCGTGCTCTAGTGATGTGTGGATGCCGCCGGCCCCCTTCTCCGATTGCACCACCAGACATCACAGATAATTATAGCATCACCGCGGTCAAGATGCAGTGCTGTCACACTCAATCACAGTCAGCATGATGAAAAAGAGAAGGGGAGGATGTGCAGCGGGGGCCAGCCAATGTGTATGTGTGTGGGTGTCTATTAGTGTGTATTTGTGCATATGTGTGCGTGGTTTATTTTAATGGGCATTCTGGCTGCTTTTGAGCATCGCTCAGTGAGTCAGACAGTCAAGCCTGTCACTTTAAGATATCGCTTGGAGAGATCAGACCAATCAGATACCAGAGAAGTGCTGTGTCACAGGTCTAGACTACTTTATTGATGTCACCCTCATGCGTACAGCTTTATATTACATACCGTCAGGCATCTGAAGTCCAAATGATCTGTTTGATGGTCACCAGTGGTATTTTAAGATACCACTATTGTTGTATTATGACGCATCGTGATGTGTTTGCGTCACCCGAGCCCATTTAAAAAACTAATATGGGAAGGAAGAGACAGGTGAGGTATGCAGGGAATGAGGAAGAGAGGGGATGACAGAAGGGATGAGAGGATGAATGGGTGGAAGGGAGGACGGGATGAGGTGGGAAGGTAAAAAGAGGAAGGTGGACAAACAGGAGAGGGCAGGTTGATATGATCGAAGGTGGAGTTGACAGCAGTTTTGATGCCATCATTTGATAGTGATGTAGTTTTCCAGCAGCGTGCTGTTGCAGCATATCATTAACATGTTGTGTGCCACAGCATGTCTGTCCTGTACGAGAGTTTCAAAAGTCTCAAAGCAGAGACCCACAGAGGACAGCAAAGGTCGTTCGGTTCGGAGTGTGTTTAATCTCCTGTTATAGCGGGGAGGGGGGGGGAAGGCTCCCAGAAAAGGGGGTGCAGTGAGAAAGTAAAGTACAACTGAAGGGGTTGTACTATGAAAGACTTGAAATAGACTGCTGGAGTTGGCAGTCAAAGTCAGGGAGGACTGGGAGATGACAAGGAGAGGGGAAGGAAGACAGTCATGGGCTGAGGAAGGTGAGGTTTTAAGGTCCAGCAGCCATCTTCAGACGACACGTTGTTTCACGCTGCAGAGGAAGACGTCATGTGAAGAGAAGATGAACCAGGGAGAAGGGGGCCTGCTGGAGCCATTTTAAGGAAGGGTCCTTGTTTTTAGCGGTGGGTCCTGATGGAGAACATTTGTAGTTTGTTTCAGGTCCAACATCCAGTTGGCTTGTAAAGCAGCACACAAAGGAAGACGAGAGCCATGTTACGGCAAGAACTGCTCGATGCACGGAAAGCTTTGAGAGGTGTTAGGGAAGGTGTGAGTGGGCCGGGAAGCAAGAAACAGAGAGGTGAGTGGGAGCTGGTGTCAATATCTACTATGGTAGCATAGAACTGGCTGTTGGGGATCCTTTAACCGGTGGAAGAAAGAGAAGGATCTCTGTCTTATCTGTGCTTTGCCCTGTTCTGTAAAGTTCCAGCTGTATTCGTCGAGGTAGAAAAGTCTTGTTTGAAACAGATGTTGATATAATTACTCTTAAACACTCAAGTTATGTGTTTCCCCCCCACCCAAAGCTTCAAATGGATCACATTTAAACTACTTAATAATGGTAATGACATCATCGGCCTATCATTTTGTTACTCAGGAGCTTAAGCAAAAACATTGCAGTTCTACAGAAAAAGCACATCCTGTCCAAAACAGTGACGAATTAGATAAGAATGATGAAAGTACAATAGTCCCCTTTAAGGCCCACTCAGTGATAACAACGGGACCGTCCCATCCTAAAGTCAAACCAAGTGCACTCAAAGTTATAAATCCACATATGCAAAGTACCTGAAATGTATATATACTATATATTTGATATGAATTGTGAAACACCAAGAATGACAGGATTTACCCTTTAAATTCCAAAGATGATTAAATAATGATTTAAAGTCTTTTGTTCGTGTTTGAATTATTTTAATGTGCTGCAGTTGAACCTTCAACACATTTATCTGCTCCCTCTGTGTCTGTTATCGACCAATCATAGCGCGGCCTTCCTGCCCTCACCGTTCCTCATTGATTCCGTCCTAATTGTGATCGCTTTACATTGAGCAGAGATAATCTATAACTGCTTGATGATTTCACATTGTTCAAACATGACATTCAAGTGGATTAAGGATGCCAGACAATTGATTAGGTTCTCTATGCCTTAGGCCAGCTGAGGCAGTATGTGAGGGTAAAGCCAATGCTGTTTCCTCAGTGTTTGGTCTGGCAAAAGGTGTGTTTATGTTCCATCCCCTGGTACATAGTCATTTGCAGGAACCCTGAGGGATTTGGTCAGGATTAGGTGGTAGGATCAGGTTGCAGTGTGACTGTCAACATTGGCCACAGTGATTTCCAAACCAGATAATAACCATGTGAACGGAACCGACTCACATTTGCTTTTAGATTTTGAGCAGCAAATACTGAAGCGTGAGCTTTATTACAGTTTTTCTTCCTTGTTCCTTCCTAAAGAGGCGACATGTCACATTTTCTTCACTCATTTTTTTCTCCCTCACTTTTCTGACAACTGTTGCTGCCACTGAGTTCAGAGGATTGTTTTGTAGGTGTGACATAGATGAAAAGGTCGTGCCTGATGTAAATAACAAGACAATATTATTGTTGTTGCAATATTTCCTTTTTTATCGATGCCACCATGTAATTATAGTATTGATTATATAAAGATTTTTTAAGAATAGCATTTTGGGTGAGATTCCATGCCCTTCAAACTGGAATTAAACTAACATCCTAAAACATACAGAGAAGTTCGTCCCTCGTAATCCACAGCAGCCACCTACATCATGCATACATGACATGGGAGCTCTGGTTTGATATGACAGGACGAGATCTGCTCTCTGAAGCGGAAACATTGCGATCGCTGTGAGATTTAACGGCAGCCCGACGTGTTTTCCGCCGCAGAGAGACTTGCTGCTGATGAAGCTGTATGCCCAGAAGGCATCCATCAAGGCTGCTCCACAGAATGCAGCCTCTGCCACAAAATCAATGGGTTCCTGTGAAGTCTGCTTACTCTGTTAGCGTTTTAAGATAATTAAACGAAAGCGTACTCTGAACTGCACCGGTCCACAGTCTTTTTAACGCTCGTTCAGTGCGTCGGATTTTTTAGGTTGAGAATGCAGCCGTCAAGATTTGCATCCGTAGGTCAAGAGAGATGTTTAAATCTGTGTGTGTATGTGTATCTCATTCATGTTGGATGTTCTCAGACCAGATCTGTGTGTACTGTAGCAGTAGAAGGCTCCCAAGCCAGCAGCAAGACCAGACTGCGAGCAAGACAAACGACTTGTTCCAATAAAATCGAATTATCTTTTCTTAATGGCTCATATTGTATAATATCCCAGCCAGAGATCGGTGGAGTCATTCTGGCTTTACAGACCATAGAAAAAGCTCTTTGGAGATATTTCCAAGCAGCATGAAAGGGAGGCTGAGCCGTGGATGATGGTCATGGAATCTTGTATTGTGATGCCCTTATTGATCCAGGGGCGTTTTGAGCTGTTACTCGGGGGTGTATCCCGTATCACACATAAAGCATTGGTATTGATTGCTGGAACGAGTGCCTCTCACTATAGTGATGGGTGGAGGTGGAGTGCGAGGCCCGCAGAGTTTAGTTAAAATAACAATTGCAATCCACTGAATCTAGATCTGTGGTTAGTAAAAGCAGATGAGTGTTTAAATCTGAATCTAGTTTCAGTGGAGAGATAAAAACACCTCATGTGTCATCAAATAAATGGAGATAATAATCCAAATCATTCACCGAGCAGCTGATTCATGGTCTTTCATATTGATTCTGGGTTTTTACAAGGCTATAAACGTGAGCACGCCTCACTTAACAACACTAAAAAAACAAGCAGATTGTTCAGTAAACAGTGCGTCGGGGTAAGAAGAGCTGTGCTGGAACGTTGATGAGGATTCTGGTGCTTCGTTGAGGAGGGAGGTCTCATTATTTTTAGATTAATGTGATGGAGGCGGTGTTGGGAGCACAGATGTGTCTGAAAGAACAATTAGCACATGTCCAAGTGTGTGTTAGAGACCCGGAGAGAGAGAGAGAGAGAGAGAGAGAGAGAGAGAGAGAGTGCAGTAACATATTCTCATCATATCTGTTCTAATATTCTCTGTGTCTGACTTGACCGACCTTTATGTAGAAATAGACACGAGGAAAATGAGGCAAGGAGACTGAATGAAAAGTATTTCCAGGATGGGGCAAAGGAAAGAGCGAGTCCTGTTTCTAACACTGTGTTTCACATCGTTGTTAAGATTAAAAAAAGCCAATTGAAGATGTCGTATTGGCCTTTCTGCAGCCTTTGTACGTCACTTATCATCCGACATGATGACTCCACAACGAAAACGAGCATTCTGAGGTCGCGCTGCAGCTGCTGCTGGTTGTGTACCTGAAATAAGCAGCATCCATCATGCTTGTAATCCAGGAGGGGAAGTGTGTTTGTGCTCCTCCAGTCCAAACAGCGCTTGTTTGTGCTTGAGGCTGTTTCAACCTTGACCCTCTGGCTGGTTAAGGCTCACAGACATGGACTGTAGATGAATAATTCACGGTTATGGGTTTAGCTGAGGGTTGCTGCCTTCCTAACGGAGGGAAAATCAAGTAAACATTTTGTTTGTGTTCATGATCGGAAAGGTCGCGCACGTTTTTTTTTTTTATTCTAAGACACATTTCACTCACCCTTCCCCCCCTCCTCCCCTGTGAGTCTTCTCTCCTCACCTCGTGCTCTCGCTTCCTCTCCATCTCTTCTTTTTTCTTCCCCTCCTCCTCTTATTGTCCAGCCTCATCACCGCAATCAAGACCAAAACACCCCTAATGCTCCGACTCCCCGCCCCCACCCTCTCATCCTCTGTGTGCGGGGGGGGGGACAAACCAGCTGAGAATTGCCGCTCCAAATGTAACGTCTACGTCAGAGAGGGACGCGGACTCACGCTCAGACACAAAGACACCTGGCTCCGGCTCATCCGTCTCCCCTCTCTTTCTCTCTCTCTCTCTCTCTCTCTCTTTCTTTCTCTCCCCGTCTTGCTGCCAGACTGGAGAGTAAACATCCCCACGCACAAAAAGGCAGCTGAATCCCGTTTTGAATTTAGATTTGGTTTTTTTTTGGGGGGGGGGGTGTTGTTGCTGATGCCACACCCTGGGCTTGTTCGGTTTGTAGGGATGCTTTTGTGAGCTCATGCCACAGGTCATCGCTCTGACAGCAAGCTTTACTCGAAGAGATGAAGAAAATCTGGTCCAAGAAGAGATTTCAGGTGAGTTTGCTTTTACTGATGGTGTTCTGAAGCTACATCCATGTTGTTTCTCATAGGGATAGATAGCTCGTTTTCCCTTGCCACACCCTTTACCTGATAATGTGATGATAATGTGTTGATCTGTAGCTGATACTTGGTAATATTATGTAGGGAACACATTCGTTAAAAGCATCATTATTGCATGCATCCAGGGAGAAGAGGAAAGAGTGACAGTCTGGACAGGAGAGGAGAGGCGGCTTCTTTTCCCTTTGTTGTCTGTTATCTGTCGACAAATTGAGGACAAGTCAGTTCAGCATAGCGAAGAAAGTCAACCCTGGAAAACTCTGGTTGCCGGGAAGAAAATGCATTTCAGTGAAGTTTAGGCGATGAAAGATTCTTCACACCAAGACAATAGAATAGGAATAATCCACTTTGACATCAAAGAGTCCACATTCACGTCAGATACGTATCCTGCCTTGGCAGTCGTGACGGTTTTATCATAAGGAATTCTCAAAGTTTCAACAAATTGTGAGCAGATTAAAAGTGTGTCAGTGGGCTACACTCCATGGAGACAGGAGAACCAGGGCAGCCAGTCACAGCATAGAGGCTTTCTGCTGGTGGCTTTGTCAGACTTGTTCCTGCGCTTCCAGCAGCAGATTTTTGAGAATAATTGCTGGTAGGATTTGGATTATATCCATAGAATGTTTTTTTCGAAGTGTTTGCCAAATGCAGCCTTTTCAAAGGATGCCGTTTGTAGCTGGGACTGACTGATACGATTGCCTAGAGGCTACAACAATGGAGATCGGGACAGTGATTGGAGTCTCTCAAAGAGCGACATTTCATCAAATGTCCTGACACTAAATGTTGAGCAATGAGCAGCAAGCATGAGGGAAATCAGTTATTTTCAGTTTGCGCTTTTTCTTCTGCTGCTTTCCATCCACTGCAACGTAGTGAGTCATTCTGAGGAGCCCTCCCTACTAATAGAATCCTATCATACTATTATCATAAGTCATAGTCACCTCAATTAATGTTGTCAAGACAAATGTACAACAGCTGACTGTCTGAAGTCTGCTTTAGATTTGTTTAGTTTGTGTTTAGACTTCTGAACTTTTTTGTGAACTGTGCCGCTGTCTGAAATGGGCTCCTGGACAGGACTTCCAGGCTTTCTTCTTTCGTCATATATCTCATTGTAGCTCTGACAGTGCGACTTCAGCCCAGCAGCTTTTATCGGGGTTTTATTGAGCTTTTAACTGGAAGTCACAGCTGATACGGAGCCAAAACCTGCATCTTTACTGGATCTATTGTGGTCATTTTATCAACCACACATCTAGAACTTCAAGCCATACAGTTCCAGTCAAATCCTTTTGTTTACAAGGTGTATGCATTGCAATGTTTAATCATTGTGTGTGTGCATTTTGTCGTACACTCAGGTTCTTCCTAAACAAAGACAACTTGTAGTTAAAGTCTAGAGAGTTGACAGTGAGGCGTCATGTTGCTGTTTGGTGTGAAACAAAGGCTCAGGCTGTGTTTACTGTTGAATAATGCATTTTACTCTGCATCTTGTTTCAGAGAACTGGACACTCCACACGGACATTTGGCAGATTTACCCATGGTGTGTTGTCAGTATGAGCTTTACACCGTTTCTACTCTATTCTGTCGTGGTCTGTTCTGTGGCCTGATCACTTCCTGTTCCTCTGCTTCTATTTGCGTTCAAGCCTTTGGCAGCATGTAAAACACTTGTATTTATTCCCTTAATCACTCTTTTCTATATGAAAGATGCTGCTGTAGAACATCTGTCCCTTAGTCTATCTATATGCTTTCACTGCTTCCAGGTAGAGAGGGTTTTATTGTCCTACATCCACCCCCACAAAGCAGTATTTTTGTAATCAAGTTGTTTCCTCTACCTGTATAAAAGTTTTGAGAATAATTTGTTGCCTAATATTTTGCATTCTATCATCCCAGCCAACCCAAAGGCTCACTGTTCATGTTTATTTCAATACATAAAGTGTGGACTGTGAAATATATTCCCTCATCATTACATTGCTGAGTCAAACCCCCCCCCCCCCGGTGTGCAACCCATTTAGCTTCATTTGATGCAGATGGGTGGATCTGCATTCGCACACATGCTGCTAGCAGTACAATGAGTTAATGGTTATTGTTCATGTTACATTGGCTTTCTTATCATTAGGCGGAACCTTCTGGAATGATCTAATCAGGATCTGACTTGATGTGAGGCGCAATGAGGTGCAACCTCTTATGTGGTTGTTGTCCTCCTCCTTCACAAGCTCTCTAACCAGTAAACATATCTGTCAGCCACCCAGCAGCTTGGCTGGTGATTTTAGACTCTAATGGGTACGAAGAGGATTGGTCGTGTGGGTGAGAGGGATGCTGGTTTCCATAGTAACGGTGCTCTCCCGTCTGCCCTCTCTTGCTGCCACTATGGAAGCGAAGTTTTCCGCTCCTGCCGAAAGCAAAGCTATGGTAAACCTGCCTGTCTTGATTCATCCGTCGTTTTCCGTTCCATCCCTCCCATCTGTTCATCCCGCTGATGTAATGTGATCCCAGCCGCAGAGATTTATTTCCACCCTGTTTGTGGTTTCTCTCTCCCTCTCCCCTCGGTGTGTTTCCCTCAGATAAGAAATAATCCTTCAAAAATCGGCATCGTGGTTTCATTTTTGTTGACACACGTTTCATTTTTGTGGTTTTCTTTTTATCGGTTCTTCACTGCTGCATGGAAATGTCGCTTCATGTTGTCTCGCTTTTACTGCTCTTTTGAAAAGGTTACCAGTCATCTCCACATCATTTTGGCATCTTATCAAATGTTAGTTTAGGCTTTTATATAATCAAGTCATAATAACAGCATCTGGCATCATTTGAACCTTTTTTAAGTGATATTATAAATCTTATTTGGTTAACAGCTACTGTGTTTTAGAATGGTGGGAGTAATGATTTTAACAGGTCTAAATAAAGAAACCAATCTCACCATATTGTTTGTTACCAAAGTGAACCCCACCCCCAGCCCCCCAAAATGTGTCAGGGCATCAGCCATGTATTTTTATAAGCAACAGCTGGCTTCACTCCGGGGCTCTCTGTGACTGCTAAACTCTGTGCCATTAAGTAAATGTGAAATATCATTTTCACCAGCAGTCGATCCCATCGTCTTGCTCTTCTTCTTCTTCTCGCCACCTTCTTTTTCCATCTTGAATCACGTCTGCGTTTGTCTCCTTGTTTCAGACTCTGAGACCACAGAGGATGAGACCACAGAACCTCAGATGGAAACCAAAGAAGGGCCCGGGAGGCACCAAGACAAGGCTGGACGGAGAGGACCTTCAGGTACCACGAATACGATCTCGCTGAGGTTCATGTGCACTTTTAGCACTTTGCACATTAGCTTGTAAAAATCGACATTTCATCTTTGTTTGTCTTGTATTGTACGTTTCTATAACGGAGCTTATTAATGAGGCGGTCCTCAGTATGATGTACTGCAGCACCAATATTCCTGCCAAAAATACACAAAATGATGATTCAATGCCAATTAATAGATTTAATGAGAGGTTGTTATCAACTTGGCGCAAGACGTGTGTTGGATCAAATCCAATATGGCAGAATGCATGAGTCCCTCATGGTGTGACGCAACAGTGTGACACACTGCCCTAGTTTCTAGCAGGGAACCTGTCTTAGGTCTGAATCTCACTGTGTGGCTCCACAGGGAACATGCAGCCTAGAAAAATGAGGCTGCTTCTGTTAAATGGCGTTGAAGCTAATGACATTATTTTACAATAATGAGTTCTTATGCTTTGCCAGAATTCAATTAGGAAATAAATGTAGAGCATTAAAATAGAGCTGTGTTGAGACAGAGATACATGACGTCCAGGAAGTGGATGTTAAAATCAGTAATTATGAGATTAATCATGCCACATTTTTAAATAGAGTCATTTCCACACAATGTGCATCATTGACATAAAGGTTTTAGAGCTAAAATGATCACTTCAGTCATTGGTTAATTGATTTGTAAACGACCAGACTTTTTTTTAAGCCAAAGTGATTCTCTAAGGTGAGGATTTGCTGCTTTTCTCTGTTTTAAATCTTTGAAAAATGTAGTTTTTGGGTTGTTTTTTTTTACAGCTGAGACAAATATATTAACAGTCACAGGAGTAGTTGAACATCATAATTAAGGATGTCACCAGGGAAACCTTCTAGAGAGTCCATTTATTGGCAGAGGAATCTATAATGACAGTAACTGTTAGTTGCAGCCCTTTGAGTAATATAATAAATATGTTCTTCTATAAGTAGATTTGTAGATTTGTAAGTCAAAGTTAATTGTGGCCAAATTCAAATTTGTGTTTTGTGCTTGAAGAATGAAAGTTGTCATGATGTGTGTTTAATACTGGAGGAATCATTATTTCTTGTGACGTCCCGTCAACCCATTAGATCCTATAATATGACACTATCAGACTTTGTTCAATATTTCTTCTTAGGCTTGAACTAATAATGATTTTATCGACCAATCAGTCCACTATTTTTGATTAATTAATAATTTACTGCATAAAGCAACAGAAATAATAAATAATGGCCATCATAATAATAATGAATAAATTCCCAGAGCATCTCTGACTGCGTGTTTTCTCCAAAACCACATATATTGTATCTACAATGACATCAAACAGAGAAAGTATAGAATGCAACATTTGAGAGGCTGTAAACAGTATATGATGAATATTCTCCCATCATAAACAACTAAAATTGTTAAATATTTTTAATATAATCGTAGATTAATTTGCTCATGTATGTAAGATCTTTCACATTTAACGTGTGAAAGATCGGTGATTTTTAACGAGAGGACCAACAACATGTTGATTTCCTGCTCATGATCTGTTCACATTTCTTTTTTCTGCATTGTTTACATCGGCTAGTTTAACAATACTCTCATCATCTCACACATAATACTGTGTAGACCAGATGGCTGCTTGTTTGTTTTTTTGTTTCTTGTCTTGCATGTTGTCCAAAAACATGCACTTAATGTAGTCCAAATGTTTTGCACGCATTGTCTTAATCTGTGCAGTTTATGTCGTCCCATGTTATTATGTAGCATCATGGTCCTGAAGAAACGTTGTTTCTCCTCGCGGTGAAATGACAGTAAAGCTCTCTTTTTTTTTCTTCTTTTTTTTCTTAACAATATCTTTATTGTTTTCCAAATGCAGAGCATGAAATACTACAGAACAAATCTCTTTTTCTTTTTTTCAGAAACAAAGAACAAAACACACTGAACACACTGAACAACTCCCACACAATTATGAAATCCAAAAAATCATATTTTAGAAATTTAGACACATTAACCACAGACAGCAATCAAATAAATAAATAAATGAATTAAATATGAACGAGAAAATAGTAAATAAAGCTCTCTTAACTTGACTTTGACTTAATGCAAACGTCTAAAATGTAAATGTAAAATGATTTCGTTGAGCAGCAACATTAACTTGTAGGAACCTAAAGAGCTTTTTCCTGCTAACATTGTTAAGACAAGAATTCCTGACTAAGACTACCAATTTGCTAAAGTGCTATTGGTGCACTGGTGAGATGCAGAACCTGTATGCTCCATCACCCATTTCCAACCAGGCAACAGGATTTCTAAATATACATCCCAAATATTGATACCCTTCTCCTGTACCATAAAGAAATGTGATATTCTTCCCTCGCTTCTTCACAGTGCTTGCACTTTCTGAGCTTTCGTGTTGGCGGCTGACTACGCTCTCATCACCTTCCTTCCTCTAGAGACAAGTATAAAAAAATAAATAAAAAAAATAGAGAATATCAAATGGGGGAGGGATGAGATGATGCATCATTTGTTCTCTTCGTGGAACAGATTCTGGTGGTGTCAGCTGCATAAAAAATAGAGCTCCTTGTTAAATGCAAAAAGATGGATTTATTGTGGAAGAGTCAGTCTTGTTTATAGCAGCACTAAAAGCCTGCTCTGCCTGTTGTGCCATCAAGTCCAAATTACAATGAGCGCCTCTCAGAGGAGTGAAAATAGCATTTTAAAGCCCAATATGTCAAGACCCTGAAGAGTTTGATATTCGTGGCCCCTTTAATAAGATTTCTCATTTTCATTTTTTTTTCTGCTTTATGTGGATGTTTTTGTGGCGCTGAGTCAGTCCCATTTCTGATTGCCCTAAGAGAAGCCATTGCTGTCTCAAGGTTTCCATCGTCAGCCGAAGATGCTGACTGCTCTTTCTTTTCGCTGCCGAGGCATTCCTGTCTCCATTGCTCATCACTAAAACGTCAATCATTACCTGATTTGCGATGGGGGAGGTTCTCTTTAAGTGATGCACACACTCCACAGCGTAGCTCTTACACTTTGTTTCATTTCCTGTTTTCAAGCAATCAATAGGCTCTTTATCCCCGGTATCCTTTTTTCATGCTGCTCTCTGTTTTACGTCAGTATCTTTTTCTACCAGCTCAGGATTCTTCCTCCTTGCATGCATGAGTCTGAATTTATCTTTTCACACACTATCTCTTTTTACTTTACCATAAAGTAAGATAGTATAGACATAATACAGGCATAAAAACAAAATATAATCACTGATTATCCCTGCTTTCTTAGACTTTTTATGGTTAAGAATAAAATCATTTTAAAAGGAAAAACAGTTCATTAGTCTGGAAATTAAAGTGCTGCCACCCGAGTGTTTCAGTACGATATTAAATTCAGAAAAGGTTTAAACAAAAACAACAACATTACTGAACATTCTCTCAATGTTCTCTGTCTAGCAGTCGAGATTTATCTTCCTTTCACCATCTGCCTCTTTAAGATCTGGTCATATTCTATGAGACCAAACCAACTCTTCGGTTGCCAAATCCTGATTCATCTTATTCGTCCGTGTCATAGAGTTCCAAAGACTATTATATAAAAAACAGTTGTGAACCAATGCGCTCCTGTTTGAGTAAAATCCCACAGCAAGGTAGTTCATTCAGGCAGACTAACACTTTTTACTGGATGTGTTGATATTAAGGAAAAGTTTCCTTCCTTCTTTCCTTCTCTGTCTTCCTCCAGGTGAGGCCGGAGGGATGATGGACTATAACCCAGACGCTCCAGACCGCAGGGCAACCCTCCCCGGTGCCTATGACCCTGTGGTGGAGCGAGAGCTCCGAGCTCTTGGCTCTCGTCCTCCGGGGGCCTACTTGGACCCAACAAACCCAGCCAGGCAAGCCCTTGGTGGGGCTCCTACCGAGGGGCCCCCCCCAGTCCGTCACCTGGGTGTGGAACCGCTGATCCGAGCGTCTCACGCTAACCTAGCCCGGCCTGTTCAGGGGTCAGAGGAAAGTGTTTCTGTAGGCAGCGACTACTATGGGAGCATGTTCAGTCTCTACAGAGGGAGAACATTTTCTATGCCGTTATAGCACCTGGCATTTTCATTTTTGGATTCCACTGAAAAACAACAAAAGAAAACTGACAAATAAGACATAATATCCTCCAGAGACCCAACTACCCTTATTTCATACATTTACATTCTTGTTACCTCCCATTTTTATTTTGATATCACACTTTCCTTTGGCTCTGTTTTTATTGCTGTGCGTCTGGTTTGGATTGTATTATTCAGCACGTCTGAAAGCTGCGATGACGCTTTTTACCCACCGCATGTTTTCTAGAGCAGCCTCTCACTTTTGGATTAACACCATATGTTTATAGGTTTGCTGTGACATGCACGGGTTGCTGGCTTTGATCCAAGCTAATGTTAGCATGAGTGTTCTCACAAATTAGTGATCATGTGATTCACAGGTTATTTTTAGGCAGCATGCATTTGTTTTTGAAGTTAAAGCAGGAGTATGTTTTCTAACATTTTGTATGAGTCGATGTGAATTTGTAGTTTTGTTGCTGCAACATGCCAACAATTTACAATTACTCCTGTTTTAGCGTCATCCACTTCACCACAGTTAGATTAAGTTCTTTAGACACTGTAATTTTATTTTTTCATCATTTCTTTGCCATTTTATTTTGCACCGTCCAAAGTGTTTCTTTCTGAAGACGAGACTCAAAAACTCAAAGAGCTCATTGGTGAATATTAAAACTTAAACCAGACAAATTGACACAGATGGAGGTTCAGCGTCTCCTTTATTACTCATCCAACACCCAAACCAACTGCACTAGAGCTCTAACTTTGACCCTCCATTTCCCCTCAATCCTCACCCCTCTAGGACTCATACTGCTGACGAATCACAGGGGCTGTACCCCTATGCCCCCGTGTCTTCTCCACAGCCACCTCCCAGTACACACAAAAACAGTATCAGTACCCCAAATGAAGACCTGGACAAAACCAAACCCTCAGATCCCCAAACGTCTAAGACAGACGATGCATCGCGTGTTAATAGTGTTGTCATGACACCCAAACTGGTTCGTGCCGGGCCCAAGATCTCCGATAAGGTCCGTGCTTTTGAGGAGCGAAGGGCTAGTGTGGACCTGCCGGGAGGAGTCGGGTCTGTATCAGGATTTGGACAAGCAGCTTCCTTTGACTCCAATGACAGCGGGAAGAAGACAGGAGGCCCAAGCAAAGAGGATGGTCGAATCCTGCAGGGCGCAGCCCACAGGAGAGCAGCCTTCACGCAACGGGCCTCTTCGTTGGAGGACAAGACGAGCTACTCTCAGAGGGTCCAGAACTACCAGAGCAAGTTCGCAGAGGAGCTACAGAGGATAAAGAAACTTGTGGGGAAATCGAGTTTGAAGAAGGCATATTCCACTGAGCAGCTGCCGCAGACAGAGAGGCTGACTATGGGGAAAATTGAGCCCATTCCCCCGCAAGTAGTTAAAAAGTTGGAGGCAAGAGTGCGAGCCGTGGAGGACAGAAGAGCTGGGGAGAGGGAAGGGAGTGACAGATTGCAGATTTCTCTGCAGGGCCAAGGCAACGGTCGGAGCAATCAAAGTAACAGCCTTGAAATGGATAAGATGACACAGTCAGAGCCACAGGGGAAACCATTGGATGGCTCATCACAAGGAAGCACGGGGAAAATCTCTGTTGCCATGGAGACCGCACCAGTTCACCCGTTACCAGGACAACCATTGCCAACAGCCACAAGGACGGGCCTCAGCAGGTTTGGAGAAGATCTTCTTTTTTTTTTAAGTCGTGCATGTGTGACTTGTGTATTTCTTTGTAAGGTTAGTCATTTGTCAAATATCTGGACACAGAATTTAAATTCTTTTAACATTAAAGTATTTATTTCACACTTGTCAGTATTACATCATAGGGTTGTTGTCTTTGCACAGGGAAACCACACAAAGCTCCTCTGCTGCTGACAAAGACACACAAAAATCCAACCTCACCAAACCGAGATCACCAAGCCCACATGGGAAGAGAGCATCTCCGTTATCTGTGAAGGAACCTGGGTCCCAGTATCCACTCAAGCCCCCCCGACTCACACCATCACCCACTCCTTCCGTCAGCCCTCTCGTGAAACGGAGGAGGGCGGAGGTGGGTCGGACATCTCCAGCCTTGAAAGTGACCATCCCCACTCTTCTGGTGGAGGGTGAACCCATGGAGACACAATGTGCTACAGGCATGAGCAACGAGGGCACCAGAAGGAGACGGGGGAACGTTCACAAGAGCAAGAGAGGCCATTCTGTTCAACCCAGATCTCCAGAGGAAGGTAGGACATGTTGTCTGATGAGCACCTTTGACTAAGTTTAGGCTGTGACCCATTTCAACACCAGGCAGTCCCACATAAACCTGAGCTGATGTTTTCAGGGGGCTCCTCTGATGACTCCTACCTGTCTGCTGATGACGAGCCGGCTGAGGGCCCCGTGTTTGAAAGGCCTCTCGTAGACACCATGGCATCCAGCGGCACAGAGGTCACACTGACATGCATCATCACTGGAAGCCCGCCCCCTACAGGTACAATTGAGAACATGCAGCAGTCCTCATTAACAAATGAATTCTTTTCTTATATGCATTTTGTATTTTTTCGTTTATGGTTTTGTATGTTTACTGTCACTGTTATGACATAATCAGCTTTGTTGCATTCTCTTGTAGTTTTATTCTTTGTGAATTAAGCTACCAGTTACTCCACATTACATGTTACTACACTGAAGTTACCCCCCAGAGAAATGAAGCCCCAACAATTCTTCATTATCATTAAACTATGCTGTCTGGTCTCACCAATTTGACAACCACATTATATGATCAATGAAAGGGTGAAGCTATTGGAAAGCTATAGATTCAGTAAACAGTGATGCAACCACTGCACAACACTGAAAAATAAAGATCCAGTTGAAAATCCATCCTCGAGGCGTTCTTCACTGATTAGCTCCAAAACCCAAAGCCGGTGATCTCATCTTTGTAAGATGGATTGTGCTACATCTGTTTTTCTGTGCGAGGCTTTATTGGGCATATTTCATCTCTGAGAACGTTTCTCGCCGCCTCCTCAGTGACGTGGAGGAAGAGTGATGTGGAGGTACGGAGCGACGCCTTCCATGTGGTTAAAGCTGAAGGTGAGAGGCACAGTCTGGTCATAAAGCCGATGAGTCAGAACAACGCAGGGTCGTACTGCGTCACAGCTGTCAACCCGGCCGGCAGAGCGTCCTGCAGCGCCACGCTCTCTGTCCAATCAGGTGAGACGAGGCCAGAGATGGAAGGAGATCCCAGCATGTGTGCTGTTAGATTTGGTGTTGGAGCTCACATGTACAAGCACATATTTAAATGAAGACACGTGAAAAACGATCCTGTTGACTCACACACTAACCCGCTTCAATCCACCGCCTGACATTCTATCCATCTCCGCCCTGACTACAAAGACTTGCTGGAGCGCAGCATCCCGACTGGGGCTCCTCACAGCGATAGTTGCCATGGCAACCCATTAATTCTTAAGGGCACCAAGCTCCCGTCAGTGCTGCTTCAAATCGCTGGCAAGGCCCCATCACACGAAGACAATCTGAGTAAATAATATAAATGCTCCTTTAGCAAAAAGGTCCCTGCGATGGTTGTGTGTTTATGTTGTATGATGCGTATGAGAAGCTTGTGCTGATTCCACTCATGTAAATGCAACCTGCACTTCACTAGCTCTGTCAACAGATGTGAGTATGCTCTCTGGTGCTGTCTCACCAGCAGCACAGGCCTGTGTTGCCATATTAGGCCAGTGGAGTCTAACTTGTAGGAGTATTTTTAGACGCCCTCTTGTTCTCTCGGGTAATTGCGGTCTGCTTTTTGTCCCTGTGTGAGATTACTTTTGTAATCATGGAATTTTTCATCTCTCTAGATTTGCAGGCTACGGGGCTTAGAATTGTCAAAATGTGATGAGAGATTAGAGAGAGAGAGAGAGAGTGATTTTTATAGGCTACAAAGTATGTCAGACGTCAATTTGGTGAAGGAGATCAACGCCGTATTCTTGTCATTTCTGCATAAAATATTAAACAAGTTTAGGATTTCTCAGTTGTTTATACATTTCATAATACCGCCATCCTCTGTGGAGTGTGGTGAAAACAAAATCACCTATGAACCGAAGCGATGTGAACTTTACACATACTGTCGTGTGAGCCTCAGGATGTCAGGAATGTTATGGAGAATATGGACATGACAGTGATGGGAAGCAGGGGGGAGAGGAGAGAGATGAGGCTGGAGAGGAAGGTTAGCTGGTTGGGACTGTGCAGTCGTTGTGTAAGAGCTGGCAGGTTGGTGTAAATACTCTCAGGAGTTATCCCCTGGTGCACAGACGCCGCTCAGAGATGTGACTATAGGTAGGTTTTTTTTATCATTTCATCTTTTTAATGCCAATGTGGTAAAAATTCAAGAGAATATCTCCTTACTTAAACGTAATACTCCAGCATAAACTGCTTTCCTGTTAATACATTATTGCCACAAGTCAGTTCTTGCATATATACTTTGTTTTATGTATTTTGGAGTATTTGTGCATGTGGAGAAGGCCATCTTGCTCTTCTTTCTCTTGCAGCTTAGCACAGATGACCCAGTTTCATTTCTTTACACACTGTTAGTATAACAGCAGTACTTACACTCTTTCTTCTGTCCTCTCCGTTATGCCGTAATGCTGCTCTACTGATGAACGTGATTCCGTCGTCCTCTGCTCATGTCAGATGTTTGAGCTTTAGGTCTCACAGAGAAAAGGAGAGAGAAGAAGAAAGCTCCCAGGCAGAAGTAGACAGAGCTACTCTATAAAGAGAGGGACTGTGGGGTGGTGGTGTTTTATGGTTCTCTATCCAAGCAGTGAATTCATTCTGACTTCAGTCGAAGTCTCCAGAAGTCCAGACACAGTGTCTGCTCTGAAACTCCATGGGAATAAGCGAATGATTGGATCAGGGATTAAGGGATTAATTCATTATCTGTTCAGTTACGGTCCCTTTAGAGAGGTCCCTACGCTGTGTGCTGTGTGTGGGTGCCTGTGGCCCACTCATATCTGACTCATAACTGCTCATCCTGATCTCCAGAAAGGCAAGCAAAGACTGTAAACATGAGATCCCTGACGGATTGTTCCCAATCAAAGTTTAAAGAGCCTCCCTGGTGCTGTGTCGACCATATTTCACCTAATTACACAAATTAAGAAGTGTGGAAATCGGAGTTGACATTTCATGAGCCCAGGTAAAATTGAATTATGTGTAATTGATGTGTACTTATGCTTAAGTCCAGCATCCCTCCTCTTCTTCCAGAGCCAGCCCACATACAATGTGGGAAACCGGACGGGGCCATGGAAGTCAGTAGTCCGACCCAGTCAGACGAGGAGTATCTGAGCCCCCAGGAGGAGGCCATGGAGCTTGGGGACTCAGCTGCTCTGAGGTTCAATGAACCTCCCTCATTTCAGGTAGGGGGGATGTCAGGAGCAAAATCTTAATTTGTTTTTCAAGTATGGGCTTTAGGACCAACATTATTGATGCAAACATCCCGTTTTCTAATACAGATTCAAAGATGGGATAGAGACAGGATCTTTAACCCTCCGTACACAACACATAGAACACCTTCACTGCACCAGTGTCAGAAAAACAGGAGGAGGTTGATACGAATGAAGACATGTTTTGCGCTGACATGATTTTATGTGACTTGAAGGAGAGTTTTAAATCTGATTTGATTAGCCAGACTAAAACACAACTCAGAAATTCATGTTTTTCTTCTACAGTAATCTGTAAATTATGTTTGAATATGTTTTAAATTAGAGTTCTCCGTTTTACTTTTTTATGTTCGTTATTGGTCAATAAAACTATTTTCTTGATTTCGGAATTAATTGTTTTATCCACAAAATGTCTCTACATTGTGAAATATTACCATTACTATTTCCCACAGCCTAAGGTGGCCTATTAAACTGTATATTGTGTCAGTCCAAACCTAAATCAATTCCATTACTAATATGATTTACAGAAACATTTTAGAAACTGGTACCAGAAAATATTTGGCAAATGTGCTTCAAACGACCAATCAAACAGCTGTAGATATAACTAGTCGATCGGTCGTCTTTGCATGTTGTTGTTTGTTTGTTTGGGCTGCTCCCCTCTAAAGCCTTTATAAATAATGATGTTGTTATTGTTCTAAAGGTGGCTCCATGTGACCAGGGGGTAAAGGAGGGCCAAGATGTCGTCATCTCAGCGAAGGTCAGCGGGCAGCCCAAACCCAGGGTTTACTGGTAAGACACCTTTGTTGAAGAATAACAGTCCAAGTCCACTTACTGTTTCCTGTCTCACACACACACACCCTCTATTAAACACATGAGTATAAAAGACTATGACAGCCACTTTGTATCATCTCAGGTTAAAGGACAGAGTCACGATGAAGACGGCGGGGCGCTTCGCTGTGCAAGAGACAGACGACGGCTCCAGCGAAGTGAGCATAAGCTCGGCTCAGAGGTCAGACGCAGGGCTTTACGTCTGCAAGATCACCAACGAGTACGGAACCAAGCAGGCGGAGTGCAGAGTGGAGGTCAAACGTGAGCGCTGAAGACCCGAATCTGTCTGGTTTAATCGTGTTGTGAGAAATGTGTCGCAGTATTTCTTTGTTACTGTTCTTTTAGCAGCAGCTGGAGCCCAGACGGCGCTGAAAATCCTCAGGGAAGTAAAAGACGTGGCAGTGAGTGCTGGAGAGTCGGCCATGTTCGAGTGTCACGTCACAGGACCTCAGGACGTGGACGTGGACTGGCTGTCCAATGGGAAGCTGATCCAGCCGGCGCTGCTCAACTGCAAAATGCACTTTGATGGCAAGAGGTGGGTTCATGTTGAACTTAATCTTTAAAGTGTTTACACAAAGTGTATGGGAGCTGGAAAATGTGTCCAGACTAGGACAGAGATGCTTGCTGTAATCAATTCATCTTTTTGTCCTGGGTCTCCAAAAATCCATTTTTACTGTCAGTGAAATTGATTTTGCAAACTCATCAGTTTTGAATTGTTCTTTGAAAGCTGCTTTATTTAATCCTACAGGTTCCGTCTGCTGCTAAATTCAGTACATGAGGACGATAGTGGAACGTACACTTGCAAGCTAAGCACTGCTAAAGGTGAAATACACACACTTTTATACATGTTTAAGAGAAGATGGTAAATAAATATTCATGTATGTTCATATTACTTCTGCCAAGGAGATTATAGCTTTTTCTGCCTTTAGAATTTACCCTATTTTTCTTCAGATTTTTGCTAACATATCTGAATATCACTGAAGCTGAAAAAGAAGAAATAATTGTAGCAATTGTGATGCTCATAAAAGCCTCACAGAAACGTATTAATATGCTATGTTTCATTGAATTCACAGAGGAGTTGACCTCAAGCGCAAACCTGAGGGTCACCCCCTCCACAGAGCCCCTGTTCACCCGTAAGCTGGACATTCTGGAGGTCATTGAAGGTCGCACGGCCAGGTTTGACTGTAAGGTGAGCGGCTGCCCTGCTCCCAGAGTCACATGGATGCATTTTGGTAAGAATCTGTTTTTGGTTTTCTAATAACTAACAGTTTTGAACTCCTCAGAAGGGAAAGCCCTGTTTATTTGTCTCGTTCATGTTCTTTTAGAGACTATAGTGGAGGAGTGTGACAATGTTCACATCCTTCAAGAGAGGGGTCGTCACTCACTTGTCATCACCCATGTCAGCAGCGACACAGAGGGTTTCTACACAGCAGTCGCTCAAAACATCTATGGACAGTCTAAATGCACCGCTGAGCTCTACATGCAAGAACCTCGAGCCGCCATCTCTTCTCACATGTAAGAGAAGTCATTCATATGGAAAACATCTCGACTGTGTGAGCCATCATTGTAAAGGCTAAGCAGTCAGTATAAAAAAATCAGGCCTCAGCTTTTTAAAATCAACCTCTCCTGCCTTTCTCCAGGGCCAAGTTAGAGAAAATGCCATCCATCCCAGAAGAACCTGAAGTGCTAGAAAGTGAGGTGGAGAGGAGGACCATGCCAGACTTCGTCAAACCTCTGGCTGATGTAGAAGTGATTGAAGGCAAAGAGGCTGTGCTGAAATGCAAGGTGGCGGGACTCCCCTACCCAACCATCGGCTGGTACCACAACGGCAAACGCATCGAGAGCAGCGAAGAACGCAAAATGACTCAGTGTAAGCAAAGAACCTGATGACAAGTAAAGCCAGCACATTTTTTGTCGGGGAGGATCGTAAATAAGAACCTTGTGTGACTGTTCTTCAGACAGGGATGTCCACAGTCTGGTCATTCGCAGCGCTTGTCACGCTCATGGCGGCGTCTACAAGGCTGTCATCTCCAATAAAATGGGCAAAGCGGCCTGCTACGCTCATTTATACGTCACAGGTAGGAAGGAGGCTTAATGTGTGATGCAATAGTTAGGAGAGGACAATAATTCCAGTGTAATAATTCTGTATTATTCATCTGAAATCAGACATTGTTCCTGACCCCCCCGATGGTCCCCCAGTGATTGAGGCTATTACAGGGAAAACTATCAGCATCAGCTGGAAGAGACCAAAGAGGCTTGACCCTTCGTTTGGTAGGTTCACTCCGTTTCTATGATGCCTACCAAATGTCTTTGGCCTGAATATTGAACACTTCCTTGTTGCAATCTTGAGATGGTTTATCAAAAAAGTTTAAAATTCAATTCATGTGAAACACTGGCAAGGAAAGGTTATTTACTCCACGCACATCTTGGATGCTTATTAACTTTCTTTGACTTCTGAGGAATCCCTTTGGATTTCATCTCGTCAGCACAAAATCCTTTTTTCGCCCTGCATATTAAACACATCACTATATGTCTTATTGTCGTCCAGATTAAATAACCAAACAGTGTGTGTCTCCAGACTCTAGCTCCTTGCTCTATGTGGTCCAGCAGCAGCCTCTGGGCTCTATCCAGTGGTCTGTGGTGGCGTCTAACCTGAGGGAGACCAGCTACACCATCACCTCCCTGTCGAAAGGAGTCCGCTACTCTTTCAGAGTCCTGACATCCACCGGGAAGACGCTGAGCAAACCATCACCCTCTACTGACCTGGTGCAGCTGCTGGACAAAGGTGAGAAGCTGAGGAAGGCTTTGAATATCCAACTACAGGTCCAAATATTCAAATATGTTAGCTCTCTATGTGTCTCGAGATGTTTGATAATATGGTTTATATCTTTCACTCCTGTAGGACCCTATCTGAGGAAAGCGCCAGTCATTTTGGACAAACCTGACTTTGTTTATGTGGTTGAGAACCAACCTGTTAGCATCACCATCTCTCTGAACCATGTGCATGCAGTGGTCACCTGGAAAAGGTGAGTTCCTCTGTTTGGAGTGACAGGTTTGTATGAAAAGCATAGTGTGCAGAGAGATTTTAGTGTGTAGTTACACACCTGCCTGCAAGAAATGAAAGTATGAGATTGTGACTGAGGTTGTGCTCAGTGGATGAGTTTTGAATCTTTATTTAAACACTGAGACAGAGCCTGATTTCTTGAAGGTCATTTCAAACAAACAATCTCCTGCTGGAGATTTCTCTCTCGGGAGCCGACTGCTGCTTTTCGTCTCACTTCTATTCTCTATCCGGCTTTATAAAGTGGGACAGAACATGTGAGGCGATGCAGATTAGAAAACAATCACAGGAGTCTCGATCCAGGGGTGCAGCAGTTGTCATTGCTTTGCCTGGATTTAGCATTCGATGTTCGGTCACGTGTTCTCTGCAGAGTTTCTTGGTGGGAAGATTTGTTTTGTTTTTTTCTACCTGGTTGTTGATTTTTTTTTTTAATGCATGTCTCCATTTTTAAGTGTGTATCATATATGTAAGTCAGTCAGCATCAATATATTTGATTGTGTTTATATTAGCCATTGTCTTTAGACTCCATTACAAAATATGCAATATGACTGCTCTTTTCCAGGAGGGGGGTGGTGTTGCTCAACAGACCAGGGATGTATGAGATGAGCATGCCAGACGACGATCAACACACCCTGAAGCTTCAGCGGGTCAAGAGCACAGACGTCGGCCAGCTGTTGGTCACAGCCAGCAACCAGTTTGGCAGCGACCTCTGCACGCTCCAGCTGGCCATGGCAGGTCAGCTGAGTTCAGGCAGAGCAGCACATGATAAATATAGCATTTCAGCTTGAATCCAAAGAACTTACTATTAAATGCCAGCAGCAGTAAAGGCCAACCAGGGGAAGCTGTAATTTAACATGAGCTTTTTCTATTTTTGAAAGTAAACATTTATGCTCCTCTCAAATTTACTACTGCATTTTAAAATTAACTTTTCTCTCTCACTGTTGGGATCAATGGGTTTAAAACACTAAAGGAGTTAAACTGCATACAGACAGCAAGTCATTACTGTCATGAAGTTCATCATGTTTTATTCAATCATGATTTAAATGTCTAAAGTTTCTATTTTTTTTTACTCCTTTTTCTTTTGCAGTGCCTCCAAAGTTTGAAACCATCATGGAGGATGTGGATGTGTACATTGGGGAGACGTTCCGTCTGGCTGTCGTGGTCGAAGGGAAACCAGACCCAGATATTCTGTGGTATAAGGTATGTGAAGATATGATGATGTGATGTCTATGATGTTTTTGGTATCAATTTCACGTTGGAGCAGCACAGGAAAAATTACATCTGTTAAAGAAAATTAATTTAGCAGGTTTATTCGTGTGATAGAAAATGATTAAATATGATGAATTGTCTGTTGCAGGATGATGTGCTTCTCTCTGAGAGCAGCCGCTTCACATTTGTGTACGATGACCCGGAATATTCCCTCGTTGTCCTCAATGCCTGCCCCGAACACTCCGGTGTTTACACCTGCACGGCGAAGAACCTGGCCGGCTCCAACTCCTGCAAGGCTGAACTCACCGTTCAAACAGGTGTGCAAAACAGCAACAGCACTGTGAATGAATGGATTCACTCTGCATTTACACAGCCTGGTGAAGAGGAATATAAAAAGGATACAAGGAGGTCGCATCTTTTCAAGATAAATTCTCCATTAGTTTTGTACTGAGAATCAATAAAAATGTTATGTAGTAAGAAAAGTAAGAAGAAGAATCTTCCACCATTTTTTGTCCTCTTTATCATCTAGTTTAGATTCTCTACATTTGCTGGTTGCACCTCTAAATCTATGCCATATGTGTGGGACCACAAGGTGTTATGAGACTGGAATATGAAGCCATCTGTCACTATGCTGACACACACATAACACACATAACAATACGTATGTTGGTGCTCCCTGCAGAGCGAAAAGCAGCAGCGGAGCCAATGGAGGACGAGGGAACCATTCTGAGGAAGATGAGGTGTTTGACGGATTACTACGATAACCACAAAGAAGTAGGGAGGTGAGTGTTTATGACTGGCCACACGGCTGTTTGAACACTGAGGGTCAGACTCTACGAAGGTCTGGAGTCTCACCTGCTTAACAGCAGCAGTCAGACGTGAGAGATGAGTCACCAGCCTGAGTGGAGTGAACGCATCAGCCACAGTTGATTTGACTCGGTGGACACAGACATTTACTCTGAATTGAAGAGCAATTGCAGCAACAAAATAGGCAGACAGGAAAATCTGTTGTCCAACAGTGGATGCATTTTGGTTATCGAACAGAACAGCAAACTCAAATAGAACTCATCAGAAAAACATCCAAGGGGAATAAAAGCTAATTATTGCAACTGCCATGTCTTCATCTCCAGTCTCCTGGAGGGACCAGCTGCTACTTCTTGCAAAGACAACCTTATTGTTAATTTAGAGGAGAGGGGCGAAACTATCTGTAATTTATTGGTTAAAACTCTACAAAATAGTCTCTTGACGTACCTTTAGAGCTCTTTTTATGGCATCTACCACAATTAAAACCTGTCTTAAAATGATGCATGTAAAAGGGTTCACATTTCAAAACTGAATAACAGAGTCTAATGCTTTTCAGCCTGGCGTTAGGATACTTTTTTGAGGAATATACTGGCCAAAAATGGAGGTCACCCAGTCCTGAAGCTCAGAGAGGCTAGGGAGTTGACCTAGATGGAGAGCATGTCTGAAGAAATAATGTCAAGAATATGCTTCTATCCTCTCACAATAGTTTTATTCTGATCTGTGCCCTGTGCTGAGGTCACTTGTAATTTACTAAACCCAACATGGTGCCACTGTTTGCTGCAGGGGTGCCTTCTCCTATACGAAGAGGGTGACGCAGAAAAAAGGAAAGGGCGAGTTCGCTGCTAAGTTCATTTCTGCACGAGGAAAGAGGAAAGCCTTGGCTCTCAGGGAGATGGACCTGCTGTCTGAGCTGGACAACGAGAGGATTCTCTATTTCCATGATGCCTTCGAGAAGAAGAACGTGGTGGTGATCATCACAGAGCTGTATCCTTTAAATGCAGCTTTATTTGTAAGGATAGCAAACTCGGTTTCTACTGGTGACCTGTTAATATCCATGTGGGAGCTTTTGTTGCAAGCATGTTTAGATTTATAAGTTGAAAAGGCACCACCTTCCCTGCAATACTGTTTAAATTTTTTATCTCCATTGCAAAACAGAAGTGCACTTAAATGCATCTCAAGGACACTAAAGATCCAGAGCATTAATCCTAATGTCTTCTGCAGTCCCCTGGAGGCACGAAAGAACCGCAGCGCAGCTTTTCCTCTCTGACTCATCGCCAATGATTTGAATTAACAAGAGATAAGATGTGTGGGAGTTTTGCTCATTTATAATTCATGTCTCATGTGCCGACCACTTGGACTGTGCAGGCAAAGACAAAGCTCTCTGCTTTTCCTCAACTGTTGTGTGAAGGTGTCACGAGGAGCTGTTGGATAGAATGGCCAAAAAAACAACAGTCAAGGAACTGGAGGTTTGTGTGCTTCTGCTGACTGCACTGCACCATCATTACGTAACATGACTTTTAAGCTCGTTCCCTCGTGTCTCTCTTCAGATCCGCTGTAGTGTTCAGCAGGTTTTGGAAGGTCTTTGTTATCTCCACCAAAAAAACATCGCCCACCTCGATATTAAGGTAACTGGCTATCCCACCTGTGGCGCTGCATCATTATTTATTTAATCAGGATTGTTGTATTTTTTTTATAATCACCTAACATTGTTGTTTTTGGATACCTCCAGCCTGAAAATATTTTAATGGCAAGTCCTGGGAGTGACCAGATCCGCATTTGTGACTTTGGTAATGCCATGAAATTGGATACATCTGAGGACTACTACTGCAAATATGGCACGCCAGAATATGTTGCACCAGAGATCGTTAACCAAACTCCCGTCTCCACAGCAACAGACATATGGTGAGCCACCTGTTCTCCAGCATGGGGAAGCGGCTACACCCTGCAGGCTCTTATTTTTTAATCTGCAAAACAATTAAAAGAATGACTTGTCTTTCTTTGATTTTATTTGTTAACCACTTGTCATTCATTTGTCCTGCAGGCCTGTGGGTGTCATCACTTACCTCTGGTATGTTATTTAGATTTGATCCTAGACAGCTTTATCACAGAATATATTTTTAAATAATGGGAAACTTGATGGAATGACTGTGTTTTTTTGTTGTTTTTTTTAGCCTGACTGGTGTGTCTCCTTTTGCTGGTGAGAATGACAGAGCCACTGGCTTAAACATCCGTAACTACAATGTGGCGTTCGAGGAAAGCATGTTTTCCGACCTCTGCAAAGAAGCAAAGGGATTTGTCATCAAACTTTTGGTGGTGGACAGACTGTAAGCACCTTGATGACCCTGTTTCATCGTTTAATATAAACATACAGTATATAAATATCTGTACTATTTAACAGTGCCTGAACAGTAGCATGCTCCTTCCTCATGTGCATATTTCCCCTCTCCTAGGAGGCCTAGTGCCACCGAATGCCTTCGTCATCCTTGGTTCAAGGTGAGGTATTTAGAAATATATCATCCAGCCTCATACCTCTACTCGGGTTAATGGTGTCTCCTCTCTTTTTATATTGCAGTCACCAACAAATAAGAGCATCAGCACAGCTTTGCTGAAGCAAGTTTTGTCAAGAAGGCGATGGCAGGTGAGCAAGTAAACATGTGAGACACCAGGGGCTTATTCCCAGAGGGTTCATCAGCTAAGTTCCAGGCTCAAGTAGCCTTTATAGCTTGCATTGGATTTCTCATATTTTTAATTGCCCTTCATTCACCATGCTCTTGAATTAAATGAACAGATTTCTTCAAGTAGGATTAGACATAGTCCAGGAGTAAACTAAAGCCGAAAAGCCTCCAAAGGTGGCAGGATTAATTAAAGATATAATGCTTTCTGTCATAGTTTTCAGTCTATTTAAAAAATTCATGACATTTTAGGTCAGACAAGTACTTTCTGATTTAATGCACTACCTTTTATTCCATTCATTGTTGAAAGCATTTTCATTTGAAATTATTCAGAAAGTGAAATCAGTAACACCACATGATGATTAATTGATTGTGATTGCAATCCTGTTTATGTCTGAGAGGTGTATTATTGACTCAGACGGGAGACTTTTTTTTTATACAGAAGGGAAATTGAATATTTTAATTAACTCTCTCACATTGTCTAACATTGGCTTCTTCAGCGTTCCCTTATCAGCTACAAATCCAAGATGGTGATGCGGTCGATCCCGGAGCTTTTGAATGACTCATCCAGTCATGTCTCCATTGCTGTGGCACGGCATTTAAAAGAAGGTTCCCCACCACCCTCCTCTTCCTCTGACTCAGATGCAGATGTGGATGAGCTTCCCTTTATTCCTATGCCGCTGTCTATGGTCTTCTCTGGTTCCAGGGTCTCCCTTAATGAGATCCCAGGGGACGAAGAAGGTACTGTATGGCCCAGTGTTGCTTCTGAAGGGACAAGGAAAAACGAAAACATGGAGACAGCAGGTACAGGAGGAGGCGTTCAAAACGACAGTGTGAAAGATGAAGAGGAAACCCCAAATGATGTGAAAATGGAAAAAACAAAAAGAACTCCCTTCAAAAATGGATCAAGTGTAGAGTCGGACGATTCGCAGACAAAAGCCAGACGGGCTACGATGAGGAGAGGAAGCTCCGCTGATTCAGCACTGGTCCTCCACATTGACCCAGAAGAGGAAAAATCCACCAACGATTCAGAAACAAGTAACAAGAGCCTCAAAAAGGCTGTTTCTATGGAACTACCCAATCGCAGTTCAAGCCCCGGGGCGGCGAAGTTAAGCCAGGAGGATTATGCCCTAAAATTGGAACTGATGAGACAGCGGTTGCTTAGAGGAGGAAGCATGGACAAAAAGATGAGCGGCCTTCGAGGGCCCTTATTTGAAACACTTGGCCTGGAAGATGACAGGCAGACAGGATCTCTTGACCGGAATTTGAGGAGATCCAGAGCAGGGCAGTCAACTCTCACCAGAGCAGCATCTTCTGAGGGTCCTGGTGAAGACAGACAACAGACTAAAGTTTTTCGTAAAAGCACCTCCTTCACTCAGGGTGATTCTGAGCCCATGCCCCTCCACCGCAGGTTTGGAGCCCCCTTAGAGATTCCATCAGTGGGCGATGGGAGCATTGAGGGGAAGAAGCTTCAGGAAGCAACTTCAATGTCTGCACTTACAGAACAAACATCACTGGAGTCTATGTCTGCCTCACCTACTAAGAAATCTTCCTTTACATTACCAACACCAGGGAGTTTGGACCAACAGCAAAAACAGAACAATGTGAAAAAACATGAGGACATGCAAGAAAAGGACCAAACCCGGTTAGAAACGGCAAATAAAGGAGAACATGAGTCATCACCCTCTGTAATTACTCCTATAATTGTAATAGAGGAGGAGGATGAAGAGGAAGAGAGGAAAGAAAATATGGAGTTTCATATTAGTGAAAAGGATATGAAGGAAGATGAGGAAACACCACAAAATAGCAAAATGTCATCTGCGTATGCAAGTGTCATCCAGTCTCAAACATCTGACAAGGCCCAATCCAAACATAACAGCGCCACCTCCAATGATACGAAGTCCACAGATGCCCCAACATTACCAGAACATGCAGCAGTATTTGCCCAAGTAGCTCCTGCTGCCCGATCTCCTGGTTCTGTTTCCACAACGTCAAACTCTGATCCTTCTGCCAAACCGTGTCAGCCTGTGCTCCGATCGGACATAAAGGACATCGACTCGGAGGAGGTTTTTGAAGCCAGGTTCAAGAAGCGGGAGTCGTCTCTGACCCGTGGCCTCAGAAAACTGACCAGAAACAAATCAGAGGAGAAATCGCCTGTTCTAAGCCGGAAGAGCACCGAGGGGGGTGAGGAGGTTTACAGGCCGGGGCCAGGGGGTGCACCTCTTGAAATGATATCCAAAGGACTACAGGAGAAATCCAAATCTGTTCAAGATTTAAGAGAAGAAGATAAGGAAACCGGCCTTGGTCTTATCGGGAGGTTTTCCTTGCGAGCCAAGAGGTCCACATCCGTTGATAAGGGTGAGAAATCAGAAGAGGAAAAGCATAAAGAAGTACAGGAAACTGCTGGAAGCAAGAGGGTTTCATGGGCTATAGGTCGCAGTAAGTCCCTGGACACTAAGGAGCTGAGCAGTGCAGGAGCACAGAGGCAGCTGGAGGAGAGAGAACAAAGAAAAGCCGAGCAGTCATCGGTTTCTGCCATGAGGCGCAAGTTTGAGTCCAAAGTGGCAGGAATCTCTGCCAAAATAAGGCCCCAGTCAGAGGAGAGGAAGGACAAAGACACTGAGGGAAGTCAAAAAGAGCTAACACAAAAGAGTTTGAGAAGAGTCACTGATTCCCCCATTCTGGCAATTCGACACAAGTTTGAGAACAAAGTGGCTGGAAAATCTTCAAAAATCCGCAGTCAGTCTGAGGAGAGAAAAGAGGACGCAGAGGGGAAGAGGACACCCCTGTTTACCCGTCACCGTCATTCCCAGTCTGAGGGGCGAGGACTCAAAGGAATGGGTATCCCCGAGAATCAGCTAGCAAAACAGGCCGGCGCTGGTGCATCTAAGGAATCAGTCGAATCCACTTCTAGCATCCAATCTGAAAAAGCTTCAGATGGTGACAGGCGATCACGGTGGGACAGGTGGGGTTTGATAAGGACCAAGAAAGACAAAACCCCCTCCCAGTCTGATCTGCCTTTGTCCGGCTCCAAAGAGGACGGCTTGTCAAAAAGCCAGCAGTTCATCCGTTCTGCTTCAGATTTTGCTCCCGTGTTCCACATCAAACTGAAAGACCACATCCTGCTGGAGGGGGAGCCTGTCACTCTCAGCTGCCTTCCAGCAGGAAGTCCACATCCAAAAATAACATGGGTGAAAGGTATCTTACTTAAATTCTCTAAATATTTTTTGCATGCGTGTTATTGTGTTTTTAGTGGACATTGCTGTTCATTCGCTTGAATTCTGTGTCTTTTCCAGATCGGAAACCGTTGGAGGTGGATGACAGAATGAACCTGATCTCCCACCCAGATGGCAGGCAGCTTCTTACGATCATGAAGTCCAGCAGGAGGGACGATGGAATTTACGAATGTGTGGCTGCCAACCCTATAGCCACCATCACCACCTCCTGCACATTGGCCATAGCTTGTGAGTAGCCTGTAGGTTTCAAACGGGAAATCTCATCAAATGGGCAAAATGAGGGTCAGGAATGGTAAATTAAAACATGGAGGGAGTTTTCTTACCATTCGCCTACTGTGATGAATTTTGCATGATTATTTTAATAACAGGAAGAGCTGCATGAATATTAATACAGTTTAAATTAATATTAATGTAGAGATTCACTTTACGGTCGATTAACCTAATGGATTTTTGACTCATCATATTTGTCATGCAATAAGAATGAATGATGCTTCCTGCTTCAGCTGGGCTGATCACATTTAAGACTGCAGTCATGCCTTTGCTCAAATAGTATGTAATGAGACCACAGTTGAGGCTGCAGTGGAAGATTTCTCTGTCACATGTAACTGATTGCATTTTAACTTTATTTGCTATTGCTTTGGACATGTAGTATTATTAATCTCAGCCACTGATGCAGCTTGATAATCTATCAGCAGTACATAAAATCTTTCAGACAGCTAATCCAGCCTGAAGCATCGGCTCCACTGTGCATGTGGTGCACTGACCAAATGGGAAATACAATCTGAAACAAAGGAATGACGCCATTTGTGTCAACTTTGGTTTGTTGTAGCCACAAAACTCAAACCAGAAACATCTTTTCTTCTATGGCACTTTGTATCTGATTGTGTACAAAATTATCATTTAAAATACACACAATCTAAATCTAAAAACAGACCTGAGCTCAAGTCAAACATTATTAACATGAAATCATAATACATGAGAATATTTTTGATGAAGGATTGTAGCTAAAAAAGACTATAAACACTCCCACCAATGAGAAATAGTGTAGGAACTAAACATACAACAAGAAATGTACACACCCTTAAAACCACAAATAAAACCCTGCACATACACATTAAAACCCACAGGAATATCTTAATATTCTAAAACTTTCATTTATCCATGGTGGATTTCACACAGCTTCAGCAGCGGCTGGCTATACTATACCACTGTGCACTCACCTTATTTGTTCTTTTCCACTCCCCCCTCTGTCCCTGCTGAAGGTGTCCCAAAACGACCTGGGACCCCTGAAATCCCCCAGACCTACAACAACACAGCGCTGGTTCTCTGGAAGCCAGCAGACACCAAGCCTCCGTGCAGCTACACCCTGGAAAGGAAGGCAGAAGGTGAGAGCAGCATTCTGCTCATCCAGAGACATAGTCTCCGTTGTTTTTATTTAAATACGTTTTAATTTGCTTTTATAGGATTTTGTGGTGGTTTTTGTGGTTTTGAAACTACATTCCTTTTGTCTGTATGATGTGGTATAAACTCAAATTAAACTCAAGGTTTCAAACTCCTCAGAGGTCTTGTTTTTTTGAAAATGAGTCCATGAAGGAATAGTGACCTCATTAGCAATGCTGTCAAAGCTTTTGGATATAATGAACAATAAACTCTGACAAGTTAATTTACATTTTAAGTCAGGTCTGTTTCATTCGAAATAAGACAGATCATTTCTCGGGAAGTAGGCTGAGCATTAACTCGTATGCAACACCATCATCTAGTGGCCAGGATGAGAACTACAACAAGAGAGAAGATCAGAGTTTATTTGATCTTTTTTGGTTTTTGTTTTGTTACTTAATTAACTTTTTTCCTTGAAGAATTTATCATTACCTTCATGTAAATTCAATATGTATACCTAAATTCATACAAATATGTATCCAGCTCGGTTTCTACCCTTATGGTCTGTCCAGATAAATCACAGCAGCATCACATAAAGCACACTTTCTTCTCCCTCTCTCTGCTGCAGCTGACTCTAACTGGTTGACTGTAGCCACCGGAGTTGTCGACTGTTACTGCAACGTCACAGACCTGCCATCCAGTGGCACATTTAGGTTCCGTGTCTCCTGCACCAACAAGGCAGGACAAGGACCGTACAGCGACTGGTCTGATCCAGTCAGTCTGGACTCAACAGGTGTTTTACACACATTGTTCAATTCAATTTGTAAAAGCGATAAAAAATAAAAAGGGAATCAGGCGACTGATGTCATAAAGGTCTAAACTCTCTACAGGGTCAGTAAAAGCAATAATCACTTATCATTACAACTATTCAAATAAACAACATGTATGTGATTGTATTTAACAGGTGGAGGTGCTGCACCTGCTGTGCCCCTTATTAAGACAGCTCCACCTGAACCAGTGGCTCCAGTCAAACCAGTCCAGAACAACGCTACCATTATCACCTCCACCTCTTCCTCCCCAAAAGATGTGGCCTCCCTTGCTGCTTTCCCTCCTCCACCTACTTCACCATCCAAAGTGGAGGTCACCCCCACTCCTCCACCCTCTCTGCCGCCCAGCCCTGCATCGAACACACCACCAGCTGAGGACGCTCAAAAAACAAGCTCCACTCTCCCCTCTTCACCCTCAGTCAAAGCTCCTCCTCCCTTCGTCCTCCCCAAACCCCAAAGTCCAGTAAATGTGGTTTCGCCTATGACTCAGACCCCACCCATATCACCACCACCCCCTCTTGTAACCCCGCCATCGACACCAACCAAACCAGCAGTGTGCTCTGTGCCCACATACGTCCCCACCACCGGCATCACTGCTCGCGTGGCCCCGACTCCTGTCGCATTTTCTCCACACGTGCTCCAAACCTCCAGCCTGAGCCCCATAGGTGACGGGGCCAACGCCCCCACGAGGGGCACCCCATCAGGACGCACCACACCCTCCACTGCTCTACGACAGGGGGTTCCACAGAAACCATACACCTTCCTCGATGAGAAAGCCAGGTGAGACCAAAGGTTAATGCAATATGATGGAGGCCCCACCCAGAAGATGCTTCAGTGATTAGATTTAATTCTAGATTTTAACAGGTTGAGAACTTCAGAAAGAATTGATTAATCCTGTGTTTTATTACCAGATGCTCTAAATGCTCTTATAGAGTTTCCAACCATGCTGAAACTGCTTTTCTGGGGCTTCCTGTTGGGCAAATTCCTAACAATGTCCTATTTGTTTTGGGGTTGTTGTTTTTTTTTGGCAGGGGTCGTTTTGGAGTCGTCCGAGAGTGCCGGGAAAATGCGACAGGCAGACTCTACATGGCAAAGATCATTCCCTACATCCAGGAGAACAAGCAGGAGATCTTGAAGGAATATGAGGTCCTGAAATCCCTTCACAACGAAAAGGTCATGGCTCTGCACGAAGCCTACGTCACGCCACGCTACCTGGTGCTGGTGGCCGAGTACTGCACCGGCAAAGAGCTGCTGTACAGCCTCATCGACAGGTAGGAGGGTGGATGCATCACCTGGACTCAAAGACAAGGCTTTATCTTTATTTTAATACAGTTTTAAATTCATGTCAAATATGATATGATATACACTGAACAAAAATATAAACGCAACACTTTTGTTTTAGCTCAAGTTTTTCATGTGTTTCACATTTTAGAGTGGCCTTTTATTGTGAGCAGCCTAAGGCACACCTGTGCAGTAATCATGCTGTCTAATCAGCATCTTGATATGCCGCACCTGTCAGGTGGATGGATTATCTCGGCAAAGGAGAAGTGCTCACTAACACAGATTTAAACAAGTTTGGGAACAAACTTTGAGAGAAATAGGCCTTTTGTGTAAATAGAAAAAGTCTTAGATCTTTGCTTTCAACTCATGAAAAATTGGAGCTAAAACAAAAGTGTTGCATTTATATTTTTGTTCAGTAGATAGGTAGGTATGCACACAAAATGTCATTAAAGAAAAGCAAAAGTAACAAATATACTAACAAATCAGTCATATAAATACATGTATGTCTAAAATTTTCCACTTAGGATAAATTGTTCTGTTGGAAAAATCCTACATGGGACAATTTTTCTGGAATTGCTTCATTTTTTTCTTTAGCTTTTCCCTTTAAAATGTTAATATGGAGCAAATGTGAAAATATTTAACTTAAGCATTAGATTCAGTCTTCTTGTTTTTTTGTTATTGTACATTTTATAAAATGTGAAGGTGGATTATAAAATGATGTTAGAGGGAGTTAAATCTCTCAGGTTCTTTTATATTAAGTATAGATGATTTAATTCACTCGATATTCAGAAAATGATGCATATTTTCATCTGTCATTGGTTTAAGTGGTCTTCATATTTCCTCTGTAAAGATTTAATAAACATTTATAAGAAGTTCATTCCTGCTGCATTTCCTTTTCTCATAGACGTTATAAACCTAAAAACTGTATCAGTGGAACTAAATATACTTTCCCTGAGGATTTGACCTGATCTGCTCACAAAAGGTTCCGATACTCGGAGGACGACGTGGTGGGTTACCTGGTCCAGATCCTCCAGGGAGTCGAGTACCTCCACAACCGCCGCATCCTCCACCTGGACCTCAAGCCCGACAACATCATGGTGAGCAACCTCAACGCCGTCAAGATCGTGGACTTTGGAAGCGCTCAGAGCTTCAACCCCCTCAGCCTCAAGCAGCAGGACTCAGGAGCAGGAACACTGGACTACATGGGTGAGACACGTTTCCTCTCTCTCACCCCAACATTTAAAGCACACTCTTAAAATTCTACTTCTCCATTATCATTTCTAGCCTTTAATTTTTCTTACTTTTTATCCCCCTTACAAATGTATCCAAGCTCCTGAGATGATAAAAGGAGAAGTGGTTGGTCCTCCTGCAGATATCTGGACTGTTGGAGTCGTCACCCACATCATGTAAGAGAAATCTGGAATTCACTTCTCTTTATTTAGATCATGTTAACCTGAAAACCAGAGTAGGCGGAATTAGTTTTTATAAAACATTAAAGAAAAGACGTGATTACTGACTCCACATTTTTAATGTTATCTGTATTTTCTGTAAGTTGGTGCCACGTTTTGCAAATTGAGTCAACTTTAAATGCTGTAATGATCCTCCTGGACCTTGTTGTTGTGTTTCCATCCAGGCTGAGTGGTCGACTGCCCTTCGAAGATAAAAACCCTCTACAAGTTGAATCCAAAATCCTGCTGGCAAAGTTTGACCCAACAAAACTCTACCCAAATGCGTCCCAAAGTGCCTCCGCCTTTCTCAAGAAGATGCTGAGCAGTTACCCATGGTGACAGTTACCCCGACAAATGTTGATTTTACACTTCCTTTAAGGAAAAATTAAACGTTAAGCATGTTTTGTGTATTTTCAGGGCCCGTCCGACGACACGGGACTGCTTCACACAGGCCTGGCTGCAGGACTCCTACCTGATGAAGCTGAGGAGACAGACCCTCACCTTCACCTCCGGCCGACTCAAAGAGTTCCTGGTGGAGCAACAACGGCGTCGCACAGAGGACGCCACCAAGCACAAGGTGCTGCTGCGCACCTACCAGAGCTCACCGCAGGCCCCTACTTCTGGGACGGCGCCGCCTTCTCCCAGCCCGGAGTGACACGCCGGTGAAAACGCAGCACCAACACTTGAATCTGCAGTCGCATGAAGACCGTCGGGCTGCCTGGTGAGGCACAGACATCTGGATGAAGCTCGGAAACATCCAAAGAGAAGAGGAGGAACTTTAACAGGATTCTGAGATGAAACAAAAACACTAGTGGAAACAGATGGAACATGTTTATTGAACTTCATAAACTGTTAATGGACTGAAAGGACACGGGATGTTCTTTTTCACTTCTGACTGATTGCACAGTTTCTCATTCATACTGCGAATCCTGAAATTGCACACTAATATTTAGTTTCTCTACAGTTCGGTTTTCACTCTGCACGATCAGCCTGGAACGTTTGTCACGAGCGATTCTTCTTATTTACATTTGGCAGTAAACATCTCACATGAATGTACCATGATTTAAGCTGCTACTTTATGATTTACACATTTTAAAACTCTAAACCAAAAATATCCTTCTTTTTTTTCTTGAAATTGTTTACGTTTTCCATGTTAATTTATTTGCATGTGAGTGCATCACTTTTCAAACTAGCATTGAAAAAAAAAAATAAGGAGTGTCTTTGTGATTGGTGTTAAGAGTCACACAGTAAAAATGAACTCTTTTAGGATGACTTTGGAATCTTTGGTCCAACTTGTTGTTCTGTGGTTAAAGCTGAACTCTCTCTGTAATACAACTATGAAAACCAGTCTGTAATGTAGATAACAGTTTACTAGGAAAAGTCACACACTGGTAAGTAGCTGTGTTTTCTCAGTATTCCCCACCGGTTGGTCAGGTTGCTCCGATCATCATCCAGTCAGTGCCTAAATAGGATTAATATCCACGATGATATCATGTAAATGTGTCTCCATTGGTACTAATATTCACAACTGATGAATTAGTGGAGCCAAGCAAAAATATGACTGCAATATTTGGATTTTACAACAACATATATTTCTACATGTATACATACAGTGCAGCACATGCAGTCCTTGTAATAATAGAACGTCTTGTGTATTGATCTATCACAGTGTTCCTTTTTGTATGAATTTGGACGGTTGAAGATTTGTAAAAGTACCAATTTGCGGTGTTTATATGTGGGAAATGTTTTTATGAGCAAGTATGTAATAAACTAAAAAAAAATATATAAAAAAAAGAATGTAATAAACTATTGATACAATTAGGAATATTTCTCTCCCTGGGATGCAGTTTTTTCCCTAATTTTATATTGAAAACAAGAGAAAAAATTGTCAGATGGCGAGTTGACTATTTATCATCCAGTCACTGTGGATGGACTCCTGGGATTTGTAGTCCGAGATGACTGTGGTTCCTTCTCGGTGAGCTATATACTCTAGCTGGAGAAACGGAATAACACTTTGGTCATTCAATATAAACTCTGTTGATATGAGTGAAAATGCACAACCAAGTGTTCGGTGTTTGCTGTTGAAAGCAGGCCGGATAATTCCTGCAGTGCAGTACAAGAACATCTGAACACAGCTAATATGGCAGAAGCAGTTTATTTAAACAGTGTTACAAACATACAGTATGGAAAAAAAATAAAAACAGCAACTATTAATAGCCTGAATATGTCTTTCCTCTGTAGAAACACACAGACATAAGTTTCTTGGTGTTTCTAAGTGTAGTGTTGCGCACTTTGCACAGGTGTAATCAATAAATCAATCAGTAATGGTATAAAATAAAAAGTTGGCGGCTTTATTCACAGTATTTGGTAGCTCACATTTGCTCAGGTGGATGAATTGGGAATAAAACCTTCTTCTCAATAATAGCCCCTTTTAAATAAAAGGCCTATTTCACGCTGGTTGAGGAAAATCAGTTTTATGAAAATGAAAGAATAATTACTGATCTATGAGTCATGCATGTTAGCTTTTTGTTTTGATCCTAAAACTGTGATTTAACTTTTACTCCTTACGTGTACATCAGTCCTCAAGTTCCTTCTTACCTATCTTACCATCCTCCCACCTTCCAGACCTAATGAGACGTCAGGAGGAGCTGAGGAGACTGGAGGAGCTCCGCAACCAGGAGCTGCAGAGACGAAAGCAGATCGAGATGAGGTGTGTTTCCATTCATCAGCAGACCATGAGGACAGAGTGAGAGAGCTGTCGAGAGTCCACTTCACAGATTATTTTGTGCTGCATGCTCCCGTAAGTGACCGATTTGTTTGGCATACTCTGTAGGCATGAAGAGGAGAGGAGGAGGAGAGAGGAGGAGATGATGAGACACAGAGAGCAGGAGGACATGAGGCGGCACCCATGATGGCTTCAAACCAAACTACCTGGACAATGTGAGTACAGATGGAATAACATACATGCAGCCAAACACACTGAAATCTGTGCAGTTACATTTGCACTTTTGACACATAAATCTCACACACGCTGATAACCAAAAGCTTTTAGGTCAATAATATATTTATCTACAGCTGCAAACACAACCTTCCACTCTAGTTTGAGCTTCGTTTTGCATTCAAGCAGCACCTTCCACCGAATGTTGTTGCCGTGCAGAGATTTCTTATTTCCTCGTAGTAATAAGGCAGCTTTCAGTAACGTCTGCAGAGCTTTTTGATCTATTGTCAAGACTTCCCTGTATTTTGATCGTTGTGACCAGGTTGCCATGCTAACACATCCCAGTAATACTCCGGTTTATTGTGTCAGCTACACATGTGATAAGACGAACGCCCACAGTAACCACAGATACTGTTGTATTGTTTCATTTGTACTGTATTTATTTCATAGTAATATCATTATATTAGTGTTATCTCTGCGTTACAAAGTCAGTTGTTTCTTCACTTTCTCTTTTTCTAATCCTTTTCTTTCAAAGTCTCAAATAGAATCAGTAATGTCATTGTATCACAACAGTTTTCATAAACATTTCCGTATGCCGACTGAGACTCGGTGAAGTCCAGGTGACTGTGTTTGCGCTGAATGAAGCTTTTCGTCCTGGCTGTGACTCCCGGAGAATTTTAAATGTCCCCTGTTCTTTCTTGGACACTGTTCCTTGTCCGGTTCACTTCAAATTCTTTTCAAATTGCCATCTGTTCTTGACCATCCGACCAAGTGTTTGTCATGCATACACTCACCACTATAGCATGCCCATTTCAGCTGTCCCACAAATATAACGTTTATTTGTTGTTGTTGACGGAGACGACACTTAACACCAAAAATCAAACTCTGGTGTTAGTCAGGAATTCTCTGATCTTTTAGTGTTTATGACATTTTCACCATTAGGTGGCTTTTACATGCATGTAAGCTGCCTGCCCCTCTGCTTCCTCTTTTATTATGGATTCTTTCTTCTTTTCCAATGGTTTTATTCTTCATGGTGTGGGAGGCTAGGTTACATGTGTCTTGGCCACAAACCTGTTGTTCCCTCCCTCCACCTCCTGCTCCCTCAGTGGCTACTTATAATTCTTCTGTTCGCAGCCGCACAAGATTTAATTGACTGATTTCATAAGGCCTTCAGCTCAGCAGCAACCCACACACTGCAATAACCAAAAACAAAACATGCTTACAGGAGAATGACGACTGCTTATCAGCTATAAAACATATTGTCAAGAAGATTTTAGTTATGTTGTAGCGGTTGGTATAGCAGTATTATAGGCCAGTTGTATAGTCTATTTACTAAGTGGCAGCGTAATGGGCTGTAAATACTAGTCTGTTGTATTTAACACTGGGCTTCTAAGTTATAGAAGTATTTACACATGATTGGAACATTTAAACTCTGACAAACCTCAGCTCGACTATGACCTTGCATCATTTCTCAGGTCAGTTCTACACTTTCCTGGAATAAAACAAAGGGATTTAACAACAAACAGGTTCACTCCACACAAGCCAAGTGATGCATTTGCCGCAGAAACGTTTGTTTGCGTGAACGTCAGCGTCTTACCTGTCTGTATGAGTGCATGTCGGTTCGATACGTTGCCGATTTCTTTGTTTATGACCTTTCTCTTCCTGTACTTTGGCTCTGCTCAGAGGTCCTGCAGGAGTCTACGTCTCTGCATGCATCCATCACTGTTTTTCTGTTACACATGTATTTATGTATGTTTTAGAAGTTAGTGATATTTTTGTCTGTTTTGTGCTCTAAATTTCTAATCATCACTGTGTCATTCATAGAATGTCAACTTTCTTTTTAAATCTTTATTGCGATCTAGCCAACATTTGAAATTTTGAATACAATCATCTTGGGAGAATTGGGGTCCAATAATTCCCTTTATGCAAACCTCAAATCCAAAGATGCAGATTTAGGCTTCAGGTTATGTTTATTCCTAAACTTCAATTAAACCCTAACCCTGTGGCCATACAGGAATGCTTATATTGGTTAAATTCTGTCAAATTGAAACTATTCATTGACTGTGTCAAGTCGACACTTGACACAATCAGGCATGGATTCGTTTCACCAGAAACACTTTGGAAACCAGTCCTGGTTTTTTTTTAAAAAAGAAGGATTTTAATGAGATGACAGACCTTTTCCTGTGAAAAGCCGTACGAGAAACACATCAATCAAAGTACAGGGTATCATATGCATCTGAAAACAGATCTGCAGGGGTAAAAGAAAGTAGTGTGTAAGTTTTCAGAGCATATAATGTGTGTGTGTGTGTGTGTGTGTGTGTGCGCATAATCACACATCTGTGCATGTTGCATCAGTTCAAAAGCAAACTCTGGTCCTGGCTGTCTGTGCTCACTTCGTTTCTCTGGATCTGGAAAATGTGCTAAACCCTGACCTGGTGTCACGGAATCTAAAGAATAGTTTTATAACAGGTAAATACATTTCATTTCCTCCTGTCTTGTGTCTTTGCGTTGTAAAAAACAACACACAAAGTAGTGCATATATTCCTCTTCAACTGTATTCTGCATAATCTGCCTCTGTGTGTCAAGTGTGTGTGAGAAATAGTGCATCAGTGTCGTGACGTGAGCCAGTAATCGATAAGTTATCTCTTGCATGACGTCATCAGGGAAGTAAATCTCCTCTTGGCTAGGGTTGGGCATCGTTTGGATTTGAATGATTCTGTTTCCAGTTCTGCTGTTCGGTAAAAGTATGTACTTTTATTAGGTGAATTTTAGTGTTAACAGTCAGAGATCCATGAATGACATTAGAAAACAAGGGCTCAGAATAGATTTGAATGCTGCTTAGTTGGAAGCTGCAAGTCAGTGGGCGAAGTGATTGACAAGATGACGGGGTTTATTGCCAGAATCTGGTTCATATGTGTGCGTTTGAATAGACGACCGTATTGATCAGAGAGAGAATAAGTTGATGTCACTTCAAGAAAAAGAAAAATTAAAGATGCATCAAAGTACAGCAAGTCATTGTACAAATAAGAACTAGTATTTGATGCATCCTAACCCAAGAATGTACAGTTTGATTTTGTTCTATGGAAAAAAAAAGAAAGAGAGCAGAATTTCAGACATTTGCTCATTTTGAGATATTTGGAATCTTTGCTTTTCATCAGGCTAGCATTGAGTAATAGTCATACTAATATATATATATATATATATATATATATATATATATATATATATATATATATATATATATATATATATATAATGAAGGTAATATCTCGTCTTTTTTTATCAGTAATCGTTCAGGTTTAGATTTTGCCTCAGTGTCAACATTTGATTACTGCTCATATTTTCTCACAGCTTCAGTAAAGGGCGTAAAAACCCAGTGGTCCAGGCGGTTTTGGTGATTTCTCCACTGAAAGAAGTGACTGATGAGTCAGTTTTTGTTGTTTCGTTACTGCAGATCTTACCTGTCCGCTGCCATTTGGTTGTTCATTATTCTACGCGCATTTCAGAGGCAACATGAAATAATATTCATTAAAATGTGTCTTTAAGGTTGTCACAGAGTATTAGTTGTAAATATTCTTCCTTCTCATCTCTTATAGGTCCTGTTTGTGCACTGCAGCTCGTGAAGGAATAGGTAAATCCCAACACACACACACACACACACACACACACACACACACACACACACACACACACACACACACACACACACACACACACACACACATGGACAAGAGTCTACAACTCTGCATGTCCACTGTCCTATATTTGAATTGAGATAAACATTTTTCTATAATAGACTTAGATTTAACAGCAAATGAGATGCAGAGCAAGATGAGGAGTGCTAAGATTAGGTCAACACAAATATTCAAGGACGGCTCATTTCACATAGATTTAGGCAAATCTCCAAAATATAAAGAAAGAAATAGACATTTAAAGTTTTGTGTGCACAAAGATGAAAAAGAAACATGGGCGTCATGCATATGAGACGGCTTTGCTTTGGACGTACTTGCAGCAGGAACAGATACAGAGTTGGTGAGTCGGTATTAACATGCTGGTAAAGTCGAGGACGATCCTTGTTTCTCTCTATTATTTAGTTACATTTCTGATACAAGAAATCACCAGAAAAATGGGAGCGTTTTCTGTCAATGTGGTGCCTTCTGCAGCTTCAGCAGATTATGTCCTATATCAACATTTAAATTTAACTGATTAACCTTTTAATTTAACTTATTTAACCACCTTATTCTACTGATTACCCACAAACCATTTAAATCTCCTAACCTTGTTATAAATTATACTGAGCAACAGTAGAAACTCTTTTTTTTAATGTAATGCCATCCTGTTCATATGGTGTTTTATAAACATTAAATAAAGATGACTTATAAGACCACAGTACTGCTGATGCCTCTTATTTTGTTCTTTTGTACTATTGATTGATGTCAGTGATTTGTTGTTTCTTTTTCCTGTTTAAAATGTATATGCAAATATAATATTGGACAGTCATCCCAGAAATATTTTGTAATCCCTGAAGTTAAGATTGTGAAAAACAGCATTTTCTGGTAGGTTGTACCTTTCCTATATAGTAGAAATGAGATATGATGCTGTTGCATTAACTAGTAAGAACTGTAAAAGTTTTGTAATTGATGTACAAAGATAATTGTTGTATTGTTTCAAACTATTTGTTCTGTTTTTAGTCAAACAGTCGTGCAGAATATGAGCCGACAGCCGATGTTGGAGGCTACCCATTTTATCTTTGTTCCTTTTAATCATGACTTCTATCCCAAACTCACCGGGCTCTTGGCCTGATGACTGAATATAAGTAACAAGTCACAGTGAGACGTGAAAGATGACTTTTGTTTCCAGCATTTGCACTAACTTTTAGGGTTTGTAGCAGGAAGGTTGGGAGTTAGCGAGGAGGGGCTCGATGCTTTTCTTTGCCATGCCCAAGGCTGCTCATTATCAACACGAGGGAAGATAATCATTGAAGTGATCCAGTTTTAACGGCTGATTGTGGCCAATTTGGGGAATGAATACTCTGTCTGTTCTTCACTTTCTGGCCTGCTTCTTCTTTAGCCCAGTTTGTGGCCCACTTCTGTTTCTAGAAGAAAAATCGATTTGGGGACAATTGTCATTTTTCCTTTTCAAAAATGTTCTCAGTCTCCATGTAAAAAAAAATCTCTATTTCCTCCCTCCACACATAGTCGGGTGTTTTACTCGTATTCTTCATGTATGTAGGACTCAATCTTGTCATTCAACACGATATTTGTTGTTTTTACACCTGTGGAACATTATTATCTGCTTTAAAAGTCAAAGATGATTTCTTTGTAAAGAGTAGAAGGTGAACATTTGTGCCCTACATTTCAACCTTACGGCCCAGATTGCTCTCAGAACTATTAGTGCCTGTTTCCCAGAGACACTGGAATCTAATAATGTGGCTTCAGACTGATGGAGAGCCTGGAGCTGATGCACTGACAGTGAGCATCAGAAACACACTGTTGACCCATAATCTGATAACATTTGTATATTGGATCTGAAGAAGTTCTTTTCTGTTCTCGACAAACATTTAAATGAAAAGAATGAAATCCTCACATTTTGTTGAACAAGAACCATAAAAAACTCTTGGATTAAATATAAACAATTATCAAAATAGTATCGCCAACTAGTTTTCTGTAATTTGACTAATTGATTTATCAACTAAAACCATTGGGCTCTGCCTGTGGTCATGATAGATTTTACAGTGACGTCACATGCAGCTGCTTTTGGATTCTGTGTCGGTGGCAAGAAATGTGGTATTTATGGAATATTGGAATCTAATAAATGTATTTTATTTTGTTGAGATGTGTAGGATTAACATAGTATAGCAGTGGGGATTATAAGGGGAGGAGGAAATATTAGAATAAATAGTTGAACACACGCTTTCATGATAAGATAATTGTGTTATCTGGTTTAACAAGCTTCTGAGGAATGTTTTCATGACTCTAAGAACGATCTTTTTTCGCTAATGGAAACTAACTGATCCGTTTCTGCACAGATTGACGTGATTCAAATGCATTTTGGTGTCACTAATTAAACTGGAACTGCGCGCCTCAAAATTCTTCCAACAAACTGATCCTGAAAGCAAACAACTATTCTTAGCAAATGATTTAACTTTATCTCATTGTGTTTGGATAAATCTGATTGTCTGCTGACTGGAAGAATGTAGTTAAAAATAGGAAGACCTATTTTTTTTTTTTTTTTTTTTTTTTTTTTTGCAGCGTGTCGGCGCCGCCTCCCTCATGTGCGTAAAGGCGCATTAAGAAGTGGCACAGCAACTGATAATCCAGACAGGAGGTGCATTTAGTTACGGCACAGCCTGTTATTGAGGGTGAGAATCCTAAGAGAGAGATCTGTGGATCCGATGAACTTGTTTTATTTAACTTTTCTCTCTTTAAATGATTTCCTTCCTCACAGGTCACGTTTTTCCATTTACGCGCCTTTGTAGCAGACTAAAAGTTTTCAGTGACTTCTAACAAGTGTGTGTCGAGATGGTGTCTTTCTTCCGGACACGGAGGCTATTAATGAGATTTCTCTCTCCCCTATATCATCTGAGGACAGGCGGAAAGTGAGCCATAGGGCGTCTGGAGGCTGGATGGACAGCATGTCTCCACAACAGCAGCAGCCGGACAGCCAGCAAGAAAACAAACGGGTATGAAGTTATGTTCCCAGTTTTTGTTCATGTTAATGCACAATTGTGATTTTAATTATAGTGGAAAGAGGTTGATATGTACATTTCTCTTTTCTTTAAAAAAAATTAAAGACAAATTATGATAGGCTATAAAGACAATGATTGCGCGCAAACAATCATTTTTCTCCAGACCGCGCAGTTTATCAAAAACGCTTTTATCGTTTAGCTTTTTTACCTGATGAGAGGAGACAAACTATCCTGTTCTCCCTCAGAGGTAACTGGTACATGAATGAGTGTATTGTAGACGCGGTCCGGTCGGGTGAGAGGGGAGTTCAGAGTTCAAGGTTTTCACCCAAGTCACACCTCTCCTCCATAAAGACGGCCAAACAACCGACGCACTGTAGTCCTTGGAAAGTTTGAGGACCGTGGTGTAGAAAATATCACTGACAACTAAAGAAATGATGGGAATATTCTAATAATTAGAATTAAATTAGAACATAAGAGGAAGTAAAGAGTGATAAAAAATAATGAGATAGTACACATATAAGTGATTTTTATAATAATAAAATAAATAGTAATGACTATAAATGACCCATAAAATTATGAGACACTACATAAAAGCCAGATTAGATGGGTTTTTAGTTTACATTAAAATGTTTCAGATCCTATGTATAATTATTATATAAATGTCCGCTCAGCATCTACTCATTAAGCACCTATTACTGGTGTATAAACGAATGCTTTGATATAATAGTTGCACTCCTGTGTAATTATATATCTTCATAATAATGCTTAATAACACATTCAGGATTTGTGTGGTCATATATCACTATAAAAGATGGCGGCGTCTATGACACATCACGTTATGGATGTTATACAACAAAATCATCTAAACAAATGTTATAGCCTGGAATATAAGAACTGGGTTGGTCAGTAGTATGAAACCCCTCCATGTTAGCTTATGTTGGCTTATTTTTTAGGAGTGAAAGCTTGTCAAGACGTGACTGTGGTCTAAGGAATGTTTCACCACTATGTGACTCTGCAAAATCAAACGTATTACAATGTGAAATGTCAAAAATGCATGTGCCTATATAGGATGGAGGGGGGGCGATCTTTTCTCACGATGAAGGCCGACTGACAAATTGGTGATGTGGTGTCAGTGGATTGGTCCACACTGAATCTGTAGGATGACATTTTGAGACATTCATGTTTCCTTCAGGATGAATTCTAATTAGTTGATGGTTTCCTGAGTATATCTCCCATAAACGTAATCAACCTCAGCTGTACTTTGAATGGCGACTTTCTGTTACCGCCTGGTTATACCTGTGTTTTCAAAATATACTTGTCAAGACAATATTCTGATTTCTTTCTCTTTAAGCAGATGAAGTCTCAGAGTTATCGACGCCAGTCCGCCCCGTCTCTGCTCATCACAAAGGCTCTCACCAGGTCCAAGACTGTGTCCAGGTATTGTAAAACACGCATAAGTACTTCTTTTTTTTCAGTCATCCCATGTTGTACCACTACCTGCAGATGTTAGTTGACGTTCAGGGTCACAGACGGGTAGCAGCCGCCGCCAACAGGGTGAGTCGGTCAGTTAAAACACCCTGCAGGGAATTAGTTTTCTTTCACAGCAGTGGTGAGACCAACATAAAGCCATACTCTCACACACATGCATCCACTCGCATGCCCTGGCCACAACCCCGAGTGAGGTGTTGAATCCACTCCATATATAATCCTCCTGTAACGAGACTTATCAGAGGATCAGGCATCTATTAATAGCTTGTGTTTGAACATATGGGCGGTGAAAGTGACGAAGAGATGTCCTCTTAGAGGCTGAGGTGGGAGGCCATTCTTTATGTATGCCCCTCTTTAATGACATAACGCTCACTCCCAAGTGTAGACATGGTTAATATAAAATACCATTAACATGAAGTCACATCTCTTAATCATTTGGGTCCAACCTTTTTGCCTTTCCTGAATGATTAGTAGATGTGCTCAATCTAAATATTTAATGTTTTCAGTCCTTTTTGTTGTTTGATTGGAATAAATTGGTCTTGAGTCCTTTTGAGGTGAGCATAATATAACATTTTATGCCTTCGTCTTTGTTTGAGCATATTTAAACACTAAATGCAGAAAAATATTTTTTCGATTTGCTTTCGATTTTGGGCCAAAAATCCCACGTAACCTCTTTACTCCCTCGGAAAGGAATAATTAAACTTTTTGGGAAGTATAGTTTGAAGTAAACAAGTAAATAAAAATGCAAATTCTAGCCTTGTATGAATGAATGATTTTTGGAGCATTAAACATTCAGCAACAACAACCCTTTCATTGAAGTTTATTAACAACTTAGAAAGACGTCTGGGGAAAGCACCAGTTTAAGGATTTAATCTGTTGTGCTGTGACTTTACATTCAACTTTCTGAAACCTGCAGATTCCCTGACCCCACACTGCTCTCAACTCTCAATCACATGACTTGAAATTACATGAAACAATTTACATAATGAAGAGGGCAGGACTTCTTTGAACTCTTATCAATCTCCGCTGAATCCAAAAACACGAGTCAAAGGGGATTGAGGCATTTTTGGTGATGAAGGAAACCAGAACAGGAGAGACAGAGGTCTGAAGTGAATAATCTAATAAGAGAGACTGATAAGCCATCATAAGAAACAGAGGACGACTGAGTCTTTCTGTTTAAACTGGGAGGTCACCGCCAAACATGGGCTCTTCAATCTCAAAACATGTCCTGATAAGAAAGAATCAGCTGGACTTCACAATCTGTGTATAAGTGAAAATCAGTTTAGTCATTTATTATTGGCTCCATGTGTTCCAGAGAGAGCTTCCTGGGTCCTGTGTGCCCTGAGACTTGCCCATTGGTCCAGTCCTTCATCGCCGCCTCTGATAGGTTGTTTCTTCTGCACGGACATGCTCAGCTCAAGACCGGGATGCAGACTCAGGACAGACACCTCTTCCTGTTCACCGACATGCTGGTGGCCGCCAAAGCCAAGTAAGAACAAGTGTGTTCCTGTGTTTTTATCCTCGTGTGGAGGTTTAGAAACATTTTGGCTGTGAGTGCGGACACTGGTGCTCATCTCTCTCTTCGCTTTCCCAGATCAGCCAACCACTACAAGCAGAAGGCTCAGGTGCGTGTGTGTGAGATGTGGACGGCAGGCTGCATGGATGAGGTGTGTGAGGGAAGCACCAACCCAGAGAAGAGCTTCGTCATGGGCTGGCCGACCTGCAACTATGTCGCTACGTTTAGGTAACACGTGCATGTTAATAAAGTCAAGCAAAATGTCTGTTTTTCAATGTTCAGAAGGTCTAAATCTCTGCTGAACTGTCTGTGGAGATAATTTAACAGAATCCCAAATAGCGCTTCTATACACTTCTATACACTTCTATACACTTCTCACGTCAGAGGCTGTAAAATGTTTTAATGTTTTAATAGTAAATATGTTGGTGATGCTGTTATCATGAATGCCATATGAAACAAAAACAGGTGACATTATCCATAACGACTTGTATAGAAAGTCAAACTGAATGATATCCCGCCCTGCACATGAAAAACACATCCCACTAGTTCACCAGTATCCTGCTAGAACCCTCATTTACGGATTAAAAAAAAAAATCGTGTTTGTGTTCTCCACAGCTCAGAGGAACAGAAAGAGAAATGGCTCTCCCTCCTCAAAAGGTAAACTCCTGCCTTCGTGCATCGACATAAAAGTGTCTCCACGTGTGTTGATAGAAAAGTCCCACGCTTTGTTTCTTCTTTTATTTCCCTCCAGTCGGATGAAAGAAGAGAAGGAGAAGGAGGAGCCTAAAACCATTCCTCTCAGAGTGTACGGGAAGGGGATCAATTCTTTCACAGTTGTAAGTTTACTGTCATGTTAATGTGTATTTGCAGTCCGCTCTCTCTTTCATTACATCGGTGTTACCTGTGTGTCTGCTGCCTTCTCCTGATTAGACCAAGACGCTTCCTGTCAGCAACTCTGACTCAACCAATGAGGTGATCCGCCTGGCCCTGCAGCAGTTTAGCATCATAGTGAGTAAAGAATACAAATTGAAAAAGTGTCACATATTCTTAGTCTAACTTTTGTTTTGATGAGAGCTGTCTGTTGTGGTGTAAAGGCTGTGTAGAGTTGTGTGTCTATTTTTGAATATCTTTGTTTCTTTCAGGGAAACGTGAAGGACTACCAGCTGTGGGTGATCTCCAAGAGAGACAACGTCCCCTATCCTCTAATCGGTCAGTGTGTGAGGTCTGGACTAGATTGACAAAATATCATCAGATCTTGTGTCTTTTCCCATAGAAATGTGTGTATTGTGTGATATTGCTCCTCCTGGGAATGACTGACGAGTCACCATGTGTATGCAGGCCAAACATGTGATGCAAATAGAAAAGATAACCAGACTCCAGGGAGTGATACTGCTACTTATCCTCTGTTTTCGGTCACGAGTTTCCCTTCAGCATCCAGATGAGTCATGTGAGAAACACCCCGTCTCATGGAGCCGGCGGCAGAAGGGACGCTCCTGCACCACCTGCAGACACACAGGTGCAGCAGCTGCAGGTGAACAAGCACTGTCAGTTTATCCTGAAGCCTCGACCCATTGAAACACTGCATATTCCTGCAGGTGAGATCATCCGATTTGCGGTCAGGACTTTAAAAGAGCAGAGGAGTTGAGTGTTAACACTGATGCATTCTGGGATGATGTGTTGTCTCTTCAGAGTTGTCTCAGAAGCCATTTAAAAGGAGGCGATCCCTCATGACCTGGGCTTTCTGGCGAGGATCCTCCTCTCACCTAAATGAATTGTCCCGCAATGTGGCCCGCGGCTGCCTGTTTGGCCAACCACTCAGCTCTATTTGTGTCGAGGACACTCTCCCAAAGCCAGTTATGGTAAGTCTTGACATAACTTTGTTTGTGCATGATGCTCTGATTCAGATCATCTCAAAAGTCTTATGTAGAGTAGCTGCACAAAACTAATCAAAGTCAAGTCAAAAAGTGTCTCACTTTGACTCACTTTGTTATGGATCTGCAGACATGCTCAATATTTTAAGGCAGTTGAGTCCAACTGAGATGAAATAGCATATTTTTTTTCCTTTGCCATCCTTTGAGAAACAAGACCAAAAGTTTGCTGCCATGCAAGCAGCTTTAAGAGGCTGTACTCGGACACAGTGGTGCTTAAAGTAAACGCTAACATGTAGATGTTTTGCAAGTATAAACGCAAAAGCTGCGTCTCGATTCAGGGGCTGCATCCTTCGAAGACACTAAGGTCTCCTTTCTAAATCAGTATTGGTTCGGTAAACAGCTAAAAAAGCCCCATCCCTTACTCCCTCTCCTCCCTGTCACCAGGAGATGCTGTCGTTTCTGTACAGTGAGGGCTCATGGACGCGGGGGATCTTCCGTAGGCCGGCAGGGGCTCGGGCTGTCAGAGAGCTGCGGGACTCTCTGGACAACGGAGAGTTTCAACTTCCTCTGACAAGAGACCACGTTTATGTCATTGCTGGAGTCTTTAAGGTGTGTCTGTGTGTGTGGATTTTAATTAGACCTCAATAGAGAAACCAGAGTGTGTGTTTGTTTTTATTCCTGCACACGTATCACTGTGTTAATTACCTTACTGACCCACATCTGTAATCTGCATCCATCTTACTCAGCCTCCGTGTGAATACTTTGCAGCCACGTTAGCAGGACAAGCTGTTCAGATTGGCTTGTTAATGCGCTCAGCATTATAATCTGTTATTATAAGATAAGATAAGATATCCCTTTATTAGTCCCACAGTGGGGAAATTTACAATTTAAAATTTATCTGGAGGGATAACAGAGAGCTTCTCTGCACAAGTGCTTAAACTATGTCACGTTTTTACACCCATCATTTATCCTTATTTATATTTGTCACAGCCATGATATTGTCTCAATTGGAGCATTTGCAAGTGAACATTACTTAGCTATTTCTGCCAAATAATAAAAAACATCTTACACTAAATCATTGAATCAATACCGGAAAAAACACAGTTTTCAGGAACTTTTTTTTTTTTTTTTTTTGCATAATCAGACCCTTGTGTTATTCACTGATGGGTGTTTGTTTTCAGGATTTCTTGCGCAGCATCCCAGGCAGCTTGTTGTGTTGTGAGTTGCATGAGGAATGGATGGACATGCTGGAGGAAGAAGAGGAGGAGGAAGAACAAGTGCAGGACATACAGAGGTAATGCACACACTCAGCCTTTTCGAGTATCATTTAATGGGATTCCTTACACACTTTTAACCCGTGAAGGTTGTTGATTTTGGAACACAACATGTTTCCTGGAGTTGGAGATCTGACTGTTCTTCATGTCTAATACATTTTCTCATTCCCTGGTCTTCCTGCAGGATGATTTATCGTCTGCCTAAAGAGAATGCCCTGCTGCTGCGCTACCTGTTAGCCATGCTGCACGGTATCCGGGGCAATGCCCAAGAGAACCAGATGACAAGTTTCAATTTATCAGTATGCATCGCTCCCAGCTTGCTCTGGCCTCCCTGTGCACCTTGTAGCCCTGAGTTGGAGGGAGAAGGAACTAAGAAGGTAAAAGAAGACAGGAAGTTGGACCTGGTGCAGCTTTGAATGATTGCTGATTGTTATGTTCCAGCCGAGCTTTAAGGACATTGTTTATCCAACAAGGAAGCGGCATTAGCAAGAAAAGATTTAGAAATAAAAACATTATGTAGAAAGCTAGATCTTCAAATAGCATACATATCGTCTTTATTCCTTTATGAGTGCATTACAACACCTAAACCAGGTCAAGTTTTCTCAAAGGAATGTCTTAAATCAGCTTTATAGAAATGGTTAAAAGTCAAATATAAAAACAGTTTGACTTTTTGAAATGTTAAGACGAAACTCCAGAGATGATGTCCAGTAAAAGCACTTTGTTCCAGAAAGTATTGCAATACAAGCTGCAGCACTTTCGAAATGCTGAATCCACACAGCCTTGAAAAGTTTGAACAATGACCACTGAGATATATTCAACTACTGTTGCGCTCATTGAAAATTCATCCGTCTTTTTCGGCTGCAGGTTTGCGAGCTGGTGAAGTTTATGATTGAACACTGTCAGCAGATTCTGGGAGAGGATCTGTCCTCCCTGTTTGGTGGGCCACCACAAAGACTGATGAGATTGAATCAGGTACAGAAGGAAAATTAAGTTTCTAGTTGTGACAGTTGTATGTTCAAGTCCTCAACTAGATAAGAATCAAATAGTCATGTCCCTGAACATTTGCATACATTCAGAATTTTCTTTTAGAAACATTTTGGACACGTGACACACACCTGACCCATTACATCACCATCTGCCCATGAACTAGTCTCATTTGATTTTATACATAAATGTAAATGCCTCAGAGTTCATGGTGAATTAAAAAAATGTTATGTTTGTCTACAAAGAAATAATTGCACAAGGACACAAGGTTAGTCAGGTAAGTCCGGAGCCATGAAAGATATTTTTTTAGTTTGTTTCTCACTGTCCTCCTACATCTGCTTTTCTCTTTTGCATCAACTTTTGGAAACTTCCCCTGCTTCATCAGACTCCTGGCTGTACCCTCTGACCGACTCATCCTACGACAGTCTAGAGAATGAGTTGGACAACAGCAGTGGTGGGTCACCGGGCCTCTGCAGCCGAAGACGCCGCAGAACCAAACCGCTACAAGGCAGCCTGGATTCCATCCTCGCATTCAGCGACTACGACCAAGACACCAATCCAGATATACACCAGAAGCACACTGACAGGCCCTATGACCTAAGGTTACACCCATTGGAGAGAGGCAGGAGACAGGACACAAACTTCTCCAGCCCTAGCCAGGATGCATCGAATGTGGACACCTTAGACTCCCTGTCACTGGATGGTCGACAGCGGCGGCGCTCAGAGCCGGCTATAATGTATGTGGCCAAGTTCGGGCCATGTGTTTCAGGGGATGCTGATGATCTCACTGGTGCAGACGATGAAGATCTTTCCAAGACGCTGAGCAGCCATACACACTCCAGAGGTGAGACCAAGAAGGGCGGAGGTGAATCCTCTTTAAACCTACATGGTGTGAGGCCAGCAGCTCTAGAGGTGAGCCCCACCAGCCTCTCCTCTACTTCCACCTCCCCTGCACCAACCCGCTCCTCCCTGGACTCTCTGCACTCGCTCAGCAGTGACCACACCTGGGTGACCAGACGGGGGCTTTACCCAACCAAGACACATCTGCCCTCCACCTCTACACCCTTCGCCCTAAGCACTGCTCTGACCTCTGGTGGATGTGCAGACCAGGGGACTTGCCCAAAAGGCTCTCCACCCAAAGAACAACTCAACTGGGGGACGTTAAAAGGCTGCAGGGGCCTCCACCCAAACTCTTGGCTGAAGAAAGGTCGGCGGCTGTCTCTAACACAACAAGACAACTCGGAGAGGGAAGACGGGGACAAGGCTGGGGTGAGTCTGAGTAAAGCAGATGATATAGAATCAACCCCCCCCCCCCCCCTACCCTTTCTCTGTCCCTCTCCCCCTCTAATCTAATCTAATCTCCTGCAGAAACATTCAGAAGTTGACCTTTGACTAAAGTTCTCTTCACTTTCTTTCCACAAACAGGGAGGCTGCGGTGATTGGTCTCTCACACATGGTAAACTTGTCCCAGAGAAGGGGAAAGCAGGTGACAGGAGAGGCAGCCATACCAAGCCTGAAACATCCTGCAGAACCTCAAAAGATGTAGATGGGGGTCCTGTAAGGGGGAGGCCTGGCCAAGAGCCCCACAACTCCCAACACCTTAAACAGGACTCATCCAGCCCCCCTCCACACCACCGCTCCACAGGGAGTCTCCAGTTTCCCAAATCCCCGTGCTTCCATTCTTCAGAGTTCCCGCTAACTGCGAGGCAGCTTAGTGACAACCATGCCAACCCCAGAGGCGGCACCACAAACCACAGGTCCACAGCAGGAAGCCAAGTGAATGAGCCGAGGCAGCCATCGCCGTCTTTATTTTATAAGCAGAGCGGGCCATCTCTGTCACTGTTCAAGAAAAACAAGTCCCACTCCTTGGAGGAGCAATGTAACGCCAGGCTCAACCAGCGGCGGACGTCAGAACCAGGACGGCAGGTCATGGACCAAGCCTCCACCCTCACAGGGGCGAGGCTGCCCAGCGACCCAGGATTGAAGGTCACAGAGGTGGATTCACAGGGAGGGGTAACAGAGGCCCGTTTCTGCCTCTCCCCCTATGCCACTAAAGCAGTAAGGGACTACTTCTCCTCTCATCCATGCAGTAGCCCTCAGAGCAGCCAGCAGGTGGCGCTCGCCCTGGTGGAGAGTCACAGGGAATGGCTGAAGAGATGCAGTGATCCCACAGCAGAACCAGACTTGGACCAGCTTCTGTTTGCTGATGAATCCTATGTCTGACTCTGACCTACAGCAAAACACATAAGACTTCACTGCCGTTTAACATGAGAATAAAATGAGTCACTAAACCCACCACCCTAAAAACAACTGCTTTTCATTATACACATGACTCCACCATACAGTCTTTAACATTAAGTTGGGTTTGCTGTAGAAGAACAAACAGGCAGAAAACAGTTTCATGTAATTACATATTATACATCTGAAGCTTATTGCCTTTAAGTGAATCTACTTTCTTTTTTTTTTAAATGTCTTATTGACACACGCAGAAGGAATACCGCTTTACTTTTTAAATTGAAATATTATAGCTTTACCACAGTCTAAGCAGATGAATCGTCTTTTAAAGTATCAGGCCAAAGTTGAAACCTGCCAATTGAAACTACCTGGTGTTGCCTTCTGTCATCATGAACAAGTTGAATATTTTTGGGTCATTTTATTGTCTGATAGACAACTTAAGTTCTAAAAGACAGTTTCAGATTTAATGTAATTATTTCTGCCCTCAGACCTGCTTTATGATTGGACATGAATGTTTTATGACATGGCATACTGGACAGCCTAGACAGATTATGACCAACATATATTATTACAACATATTGTACAGAGCATGTTCAATTGCAGTTGTATTTGGTGGGATGTATATTTTATCCTTAGAATGTTTTTCAAGCATCACAGATAAAGCAAAGTTAAACAATTAAGGATTGTTGTCATTGTTTACATTGTTTACTTCCATTGTTTAGCAGGATGCTTGATAGAGACCGCCACCATCATTCTTAGAAGCCTTTATTGGAGTCGCTCTTTGGGCTACAATTAGAAACCGTGATTTTTTTTAAATATTTGGCTTGTAGTGTTTACTTTTTACACTAAGCCAGAGTGTATTCTAGTAATTAAATTTTTTTTTAAAAGAGCTTATATCAGTTTATACAGTCATTATTTTACTTTAGATACCATCAACTTTGATGTTAAGTAAGTGAGTTAGTAAGTAAGTTAGTAAGTATAAGTTAGTTACTTAATACAACTTCCACAACATTTTGAAATTATATGTTCACAACTTTTCAACACACAAGTATATAGTTTGGAAGTAGAATTAAAATTTTGAACACATGACTTTCTCTCGTCATTGAGTATTTTTTAATTGTTCTCCTGACAGGAATTAGAGTATTTCTTCCATCTCTGACATCCTTGAGGAGGGATTCAACCTGAGCATCTTCAAGGACTGGAAAAAATAGAATCTTAAAATGTTTTGGACATATTTGACAAAAATCTTGATTAGACTAAATGCAGCATTCTTGAAGTCATCGGTTGCAGATAAGCAGCCATCAGTGTGCAAAAATACTTTTTTCCCCCCGTTACCTGCAATATTGCAACTTGATGTTCCTGCCCTATTACAACCTTCTCATTCTGGTGAAGCCTATATCATATCACCATACATAGCTTTGCAACTCTTAAGAATGCTCCTCTCAAGGTGTAAATTATGTCTTTGATTTTAAGTAAATATTTTATCATCTATTATTATTATTATTAGCATTAATATACTTTAAATGTCTTAATATTTTTTTAAATGAAGCCATGTATGAGTCAAAAACCATCCTTGGATGTTCCAAAAGTCATGTCGTCATGTGTTGTGCGTACTTCATATTTAAACATAACTATACCTGTAAAGGAATTACACTCAGTATCACCATGTTACAGCTAAACATAAATAATGTCCTACGTAATTCCTTTACAGGTTTTTGTTATGTTTAAATATGAAGTACGCACAGTGTGCTTTAATGAACAGTGACTGCATGGAGATGACAATAGGTCTAATATGTTCTGGCCACAACATACTAACGCATTATTTTTTTCCCCCAATGTCACCAGAGGGGCTCCGTAGATTTCACTGAGCTGAGTTTATGGGATCCAATCCCAGTTCCCAAATTTAGATGTTTTCTCCAGAGCAGTGTGAATAATAAATAGAACTTCCGACCATGTTATATAGAGCTGAGGTATAGCTCAGTGAGATAAGTTACAGGCATTGGATGATCAGAAGTTGTAGGGTCAAATCCCAGCAGTCATGACAAGGTCTCTTTAAAAATAAGGCCGAATAAGGTCAAAAATGGTTTAGCTCTGGGAGATGCACTGCTGAAAAGCAGGTTTGAACCCCAGCTATCTTGTTCTTTATTCTTGACACATTACAGATGTGTATAATTTTCTATAAAAGGTGGAGCAAAAGTAGGATGTAAAAGTAGGTCATCAGATATAGTCATTAACTTTTCATTCATTAACAGAATTGATTTTTGCATGATATTTTTCCAGTTTGAAAAATACGAGTTTTGTTCTCCTTTTTCCAGCCATTGTTTACGGGACCTGATAAACGCTCCTTCTGCCCTTTTTTATAGAACATATCTAGTTTCTCATGTAAACTAAACATTTCTATATTGTCTTCTTCTGTCAGTGTCTGGTGGTATTTGAAAAAAGAAAGAAATACCACTGATGATATTTTGTTCCCCCAATTTCCTAAGTTTGGCCACAGTACACCCAAATTCCCTTTAGTATTTGCTGATTCGTATTTAAATAGTTCCCAATTTAAACTAAATTAATTCTCTATTTTTGCTTTGTTAGCAGCTGCGCAATTTTTATTTTGACCTCCTCATGTCTAATCACCTGCAGCATTGCAGTGTGAAAGGCAACATAGTTGATCAACTCATTGTCATTTTAGTGCTTCATATTTCATTTGTCCTGATACCACAAATGATACCAAATAATGACATAACATTCAAAACAGTTCCTTCTCTCACATCAATATTTGAACTCGCTCGCAAGAGTTCCTCCACACATGCATGCTGGAAAGATGTAACAGCAGCAAAAGTTATATATTATTATATTGGTACTTTTCAGTTGAATGTTACATACTTAATTAGAATTATTCTGTTCTAAATTAATCTGCTAAACACATATTAACAAATGCAATTTCCAGCTGTCAACTATACTGAATTTTAATTCAATATAAAACCTATGCATTAGCAGTAAAATATACACATCGTACACATTAACATTTTAACATGTAAACCATTCCCCTTTTTAAGTTAAGGTGAAGCAATGCTTATTTTTGTAAACACAAACTCATTTTGTAACTTCAGTAATGACAAACAAAGCTGATTCAAATGTCAGGCCTGCAGAGGGAAGAAACAAAGTCTGGACAAAGCTCTGCTATAGTGAGGTTCATTAGGGATTTCGCACCTGGGATTTTGGACCCGGGATTTCGGACCGGGACTCTGACCCGGGATTTCGGACCGGGACTCTGACCCGGGATTTCGGAATTTGGACCCGGGATTTCGGACCCGCAACCGCGGACCGGCCCCCTCAAAAACCAAAAAGGCAAAAAGTGGATAATATGTCATCAGAAATCATGGCTATATGAAGTGATTTTAGCTCTTTAACTCCAAATGGAGGAAGAACTGATCTGTTTTGGGCCACTGAAAAGAAAAAGAGATGCAGTCTCAGACCTGCAACATCAGACACACAACCCCTGACCTGTGATTTTGGGCTTGGGACTTTGGACCTGCAACTGTGCATCTAAGTGTGTGGACTGGGACTTGATCCCATAACCTCAGATCACTAAGTTTCTGTAACTCATCATTCTGAGCTACAGCCACAGCTCTGTTTAACATGGTCGGAAGTTCTATTTATTAGTACACTGCTGTGGAGAAAACATCTAAATGTTGGAAATGGGATTTGATCCAATAAATTCAGATCACTAAGTGTCTGTAACTTATCTCACTGAGCTATACCTCAGCTCTATATAACATGGTCGGAAGTTCTATTTATTATTACACTGCTGTGGAGAAAACATCGAATTATAGGGACTGGGATTTGATGCCATAAATTCTGATTACTAAGTGTCTGAAGTTTATCATTCTGAGCTATACATACAGCTTAACAACTTCCTGTTTGGAGTTGATGAACTCATTGTCATTTTAGTGCTTCATATTTAAAAAACAACCTTATTTAATATAGGAACAAATAATAATAGTAGAGAATAAGTATAAAACAAATACTCAAGTAAAACTACCACAAGTACTTCAGTAAATGTACTTTCCACCATCTAAATAATAACAGCAAGTATGGTTTTGATTTTTTTTTAAAGATTTATTACTGATACGCCATTCAAATAAAATCCTGAACAATTCATTCACACTAAAAACAGACAGTCCATTTTGATAAACACTGACAAACAGTGGCACAAAAATATAAAGACAGAAAAGTAAGGCTAGTTCTTTACAAAAAACTGATCCATAGATCAATAACCGACAAATTAAAAAGGCACAAGGTATATATATATATATATATCGCTGAGGTAAACTGCATTTATGTTTGTGTGGACTGAAGACAATATGATGTCCGTATGGCTTCAAGGAGAACTCCCTTGTGATGATTCAATATTTTAAAGCAAATAGATCTTGAATGAAACAGTCAGTCTTTGGTAATGACAAACAAAGCTGATTCAAATGTCAGGCCTGCAGAGGGAAGAAACAAAGTCTGGACAAAGCTCTGCTATAGTGAGGTTCACTAGGGATTTCACACCTGGGATTTTGGACCCGGAATTTCGGACCGGGACTCTGACCCGGGATTTCGGAATTTGGACCCGGGATTTCGGACCCGCAACCGCGGACCGACCCCCTCAAAAACCAAAAAAGCAAGAAGTGGATAATATGTCATCAGAAATCATGGCTATATGAAGTGATTTTAGCTCTTTAACTCCAAATGGAGGAAGAACTGATCTGTTTTGGGCCACTGAAAAGAAAAAGAGATGCAGTCTCAGACCTGCAACATCAGACCCGTTGTTCCCGACCTGTGATTTCGGACCCGGGACTTGATGTTCCTGCCCTATTACAACCTTCTCATTCTGGTGAAGCCTATATCATATCACCATACATAGCTTTGTAACTATCTGTGCAATTTTTATTTTGACTTCCTCATGTTTAAGAAGAGAGTTGTTCAATTTCCAATAATTAGCTTAAGTACCTTAATTACCTACTCTTCCTGCTTGTACCTGAGCTGCAGTACGGCGGGTAGGCTTACACTCTAAAAACGTAGCTGCAACTTCAGGTCACTTTGCACTATAAAGCTAGAACAGCTATAGCAACTGAAAATGGAAATGTTTGGAAAAATTAATTTGACTTTATTACTCTAAAAATAATGAATTAAATGAAATGAATTATAAAGAATATTGTCAGAACTCTAGTTTTACATTTTAATATGGCTTTATTCTTTTAATTTTTTTGTCTATATAATTATTGTGGTGGATGGGTTTGAGAGCCCGAATTGTCCTAGGAAGCTGTGTTGTCCGTGGGCAATTTGCCCCTGATAGGGTCTCCCACGGCATATTGGTCCTAGGTGACAGGCCAGACTAAAAGCGGTCCGGTGCGATGTAGATGGGTTGGCAGACAAGCGCGGAGGCCCTGCCGCACCGATCCCCCGCTGCCAAAACTGGCTTTGGGAACATGGAATATCACCCCTCTGGCGGGGAAAGAACCCGAGCTGGTGCATGAGGTTGAGAGATACCGGCTAGACTAGCCGCTGGATATAGTCGGGCTCATCTCAACACATGGCACGGGTTCTGGAGCCAAGCTCCCCGAGAGGGGTTGTACTCTATTCCAAGCTTGAGTTGCACATGGTGAGAGGCGTCGAGCAGGTGTGGATCTACTTGTAGGCCCCCGGCTTGGTGCCTGTACGTTGAGGTTTCCCCCAGCCTTCTTGGAGTCCTTGGATGGGGTGTTGCAGGGTGCCCCTACTGGGGACTCCGTAGTTCTTCTGGGGGACTTCAACGCTCACGTGGGACTTTATAGTTGTGTCATCAGACCTACGACCATATGTTCTGGACACTCGGGTGAAGAAAGGTTCTGAGCTGACCACCACTCCTTTCCTATCTCTCCAGGGTTGGCCATCGGTTCTTCAGCAGGCTATACCACTGTCACCTCGTAGGTATCCTCTGCGAACGTCATCAGCCACTGCAACACATACACAGGAGAACTATAAGAAATACACTTCCTCATGACCTTAAAGCCACAGAAGGGATCCAAATCAAATGCTGATGATTTGAAAGTCAGCTTTTTAACTGACTGTCAAAGTGTCAACAGTAATCTGAAGTAAATCCATATATGTGGTGGACAGAACCAGTGACAGTGGACTGAACCATCTTGTCAACCTTTCATCATTTTCAGAGATTAGTTATGATGATAGCTCAGATGTGTCAGAGGGAAAGCAATGAGATTAGAGACAATACTTTAAATTACAGCAAAATAAATGGCCTACCTTCGTTACATGTTGATCAGTGTTTGGGCCTACACATGCAATCAGCCCAACATTTCCTTCTCCATCAAAGTGGCTGCCGAACAGCTTCATTAGGGTTGTTTCACTTGATGGAAAAGTCTGGAAGAAAATAAAGACTGTGAAATCGTGCCTACTGGAATATTAGCAATGATGAAAAGAATATTTACAATATTAATATACACACAAATAAAACAGCTAAATATGATGAACAGATTGTAAAATACCAACCGTCTTGTTTCCGGTCCTCTGGCTGTCACGCTTGGCTGTAATATATTTCAACAGTTCCTTCTGGTCCGTGTTCATACAAACTGTAAATGAGACATCAGTAGAGACGATTGGCTTCTGAACAAACTGACAGTTGATCACAGAAATGGTTGACTTAAGAGAGAAAGTAACCCACTGACCTGCTGTATTCCTTGTTAAGGTGGCCTCAGTACTGTCCAGGTCAACCATACAGAGCTGGCTGACATTCACCTTATTATCGCGCTGCAAAAATAAAATATCACACTGTTAGTATCACTCAAAAGCCACAGGAATCCTTTGTGAAATTCAAGAACCTTCATTCTTTGAATAAACATTTCACCATAAAGAATGAACAATGTCTCTTAATATGTAACACTAGAGGTGAACGTCACCTGTGGAAGGAGATTCCCATCAGCGTCTATAGGTGCAGAGACCAGCTTCAGAGTGACCACAGCGTGGGACTGTTTGAATTTTGGTTCACGCGTATGGGAGTCTGTGCTTTCCTTTTGTCCTGGAGACAGAGAAGAGCATCATCAAAAAAAAACTAAGAATAAAAATACATTTTAAAATGTTTCAAACTTTGCAAAACTAGATTCAGTCTGCATAAAGGGGAACACAATGACAAAATATAATACTGTTGTATTCAGAACAACATAGTTATTATGACCACTCACCTATCTTAAACAGCTTAATAGCATCCTCTGCAGAAAAGACTTGTGTTTGTGCGCCCTTGTGCAGACGCTGATCTTCAAGGACAGTCATAGTTTTCCTGTAACTAGTTTATGAAAAGACAATGTGTGGTTTTAGTAAGACAAGCAGTCAAAGCTCTAATGAAAAATGTTGGATTTCAACAAATCCAAACACACTGAGGGTACCAGTACCACAGATAACCTGGATTCAAACAGGCATTGTGATTCAGAATGCACACACTGACTCTGAATCCTGTCTCTTACTTTTTATGATTTGGAGGCAGGAGATCGTAGATATATTCACCGTAGATCTCAAAGTACCTCAGGAACACACTGTAAGAGTACTGCTGTTCTGGCTCCGGGTCGGCCTTGTTCCTAAGAAACCAAAAGAAAGGCGACATTATGAACAGCAGGCCATGAACTATAAATTCACCTCATCTTAATGAACTATTATCACCATAAATAGTTAAGAAAGTCAAACATTTCTGTACTGACCGTCGATTGTTGGGCTTCTGCCTCTTCAAAAGAAGGTCCTTCCCCTTCTTGAACAACAGCCCAGGTGTGCCGTCTGGGTTGAACACCTGATGAAGATTGAAAACATTTGAAGTAAATGCCCCCCCCAACTCCAAAAGTGCACAGTATTTGTAAGAGATCAAATAGACAAAATGTTAATGAAGGTTTTACCGATTTTCGAGTCAGACGTGAGTCGATGCTGTTGAACAACATGTCGAGTGCTCGTGGGAGGATTCCTTGTTCTCTGGGATCATCCATTCCGATCAAGGTGTGGGTCTTACCACTGTCTGTCACACCACATGCAAACAGCAGGCCTATAAACACAGACAATCACAACCACTTTATATCCACTTTTCACAGAGACACTTAAGTAATGTATTATATGCTGCTAAAATAAAACATACTTATGATTATAAAACTATATATATTATACAAACTAAAATTATGAATACACATGTACATATACAGATAAATGGGGCTGAACTTGAAAGAGTTAATGAAAATACATTTCTTGGGGTAACTATAGGTGATGGAATCAGCTGGAAATCACACATTAAACATGTACAAACTAAACTGTCAAGAAGCATTTCAGTAATAAACAAAGCAAAGCAGGTTCTGGATCAGAAGTCAGTCCACATTCTATACTGTTCACTAGTTTTACCATATTTAAATTACTGTGCAGGGATTTGGGGCAACAACTACAAAAGTTCATTACATTCACTATCAATACTCCAAAAAAGAGCAATACGGGTCATTCACAATGTTGGTTATCTGGAACACACCACTGCATTATTCTACAGTCCAAATTATTACAATTTACAGATATTGTGGAATATCAAACAGCACAAATATTGTTCAAGGCTAAAAACAACCTACTACCAAGAAACATTCAAAAATTGTTCAGTGATCAAGAGGGGGGGTTATAATTTAAGGGGAAAATTCAATTTCAAAATTTACAGTATTCGTACAACCAGGAAAAGTTTTTGTGTATCAATCTGTGGAGTGAAACTATGGAACAGTTTTAGTGTGGAGTTAAAGCAATGTCCAAATATCAACCACTTTAAAATAAGGTATAAAGACATGATTTTCACCAGGTACAGGGACGAATGCAGGGTTTGAAAATCACCAGGTGTTTACAGGGGTGTTTATTTATTTGGTTACTTAATATTTATTCTTTCTTAGTTTATCTTCCTCTTTGTATATAAATGATAATGTAAAGTTGTAAGATATTTGAGTTGGTATAAATATGTGTTGTAGGTGTATTTATGTGTATATGTATATATATGTATAGAATAATAAGGTATAATCACCATAGTTATTATTCATTATATTTTATATGATATTGAATATTATATATATACCGGATATTATATTACATACATGTATTGTTTAATAGTATATATAATATAGTATAATAAAATATAATATAGTATAATATAATACTATAGTATAGTAATACAATCAATGAGTTATGGAGAAGGGGTGGGATTGAATTAGTTTGGACTTCTTCTCACTCCTTTTCAAATATGTAAACAAGTCAAGTGTTTTACATTTCTTGCTTTATGCTTTTCACTGTCTGTAAATATTATGTCCACTATCTTTACGTATTCGAAATAAACATCTCAATCAATCAATCAATCAAAAAACCTTTGGCTTGTGGCTGAAGCAGAAGCTCTGGGCTTTTTCCTGCTCTAAACTATCCTTATTATATCTGCCTGTAAAAATCAGTCAACCTCTAGATTAACGTTATCAAAACCTATCATCACCTGATCAACTAATATGCTTCCAACACTAGAGAGAATAAAATGTACATTTTATGGCTCAGAAAACTCACCATTCTTCCGATGAATGAGGTCCTGAACCAGCGGTTTGGCCACGTCCTCAAACACGTCCTCCTGACTGGCATCACTGCCAAATACCCTGGAGAATGTGTAGTACTGCATCCATAGAGAACACAAAGTAAAACACAATCAAACAACGATGCCATGAACAGAAATCACTGACAGCCTGTATAGAATTTACACCAACCGTTTCGCGCTGTTCATGTCCGGTAGCGCCAGGGGCATTCCGGTCAGCCATCAGAACTGTAGAGGTGTCGCAAAACTCCACAGATTCAAGTTGTTCCAAAACCGGACGAATACGACAAAATACCTATAATACAGATGAAAGATGATGAGATACAGATCATTGTGTCTTTGTGTGTTTGTGTTTGTGTCTTTGTGTGTGTGTGTTTGTGTTTGTGTGTTTCTGTTTGTGTGTTTGTGTTTGTGTGTTTGTGTTTGTGTTTGTGTGTTTGTGTTTGTGTGTTTCTGTGTGCGTGTGCGTGTGTGTGTTTTTTACTCCAGCTGTGTGCGTGTGTGTGTTTTTTACTCCAGCTCTGTGTGTGTGTGTGTTTTTTTTACTCCAGCTATGTGTGTGTGTGTGTGTGTTTTTTACTCCAGCTGTGTGTGTTGTGTGTGTTTTTTACTCCAGCTATGTGTGTGTGTGTGTTTTTTACTCCAGCTCTGTGTGTGTGTGTTTTTTTTACTCCAGCTGTGTGTGTGTGTGTGTTTTTTACTCCAGCTCTGTGTGTGTGTGTGTGTGTGTTTTTTACTCCAGCTGTGTGTGTGTGTGTGTTTTTTACCCCAGCTATGTGTGTGTGTGTTTTTTTTACCCCAGCTATGTGTGCATGTGTGTGTGTTTTTTTTACTCCAGCTCTGTGTGCGTGTGTGTGTGTTTTTTACTCCAGCTGTGTGTGTGTGTGTGTTTTTTTTACTCCAGCTCTGTGTGTGTGTGTGTGTTTTTTACTCCAGCTGTGTGTGTGTGTGTTTTTTTTACTCCAGCTGTGTGTGTGTGTGTGTGTTTTTTACTCCAGCTGTGTGTGTGTTTTTTACTCCAGCTGTGTGTGTGTGTGTGTGTTTTTTACTCCAGCTATGTGTGTGTGTGTGTTTTTTACTCCAGCTATGTGTGTGTGTTTTTTACTCCAGCTATGTGTGTGTGTGTGTGTTTTTTACTCCAGCTATGTGTGTGTGTGTGTGTTTTTTACTCCAGCTATGTGTGTGTGTGTGTGTTTTTTACTCCAGCTGTGTGTGTTGTGTGTGTTTTTTACCCCAGCTGTGTGTGCGTGTGTGTGTTTTTTACTCCAGCTATGTGTGCGTGTGTGTGTTTTTTACTCCAGCTCTGTGTGTGTGTGTGTTTTTTACTCCAGCTGTGTGTGTGTGTGTGTGTGTGTGTGTTTTTTACTCCAGCTATGTGTGTGTGTGTTTTTTACTCCAGCTATGTGTGTGTGTGTTTTTTACTCCAGCTATGTGTGTGTGTGTTTTTTACTCCAGCTGTGTGTGTGTGTGTGTGTTGTGTGTGTTTTTTACTCCAGCTATGTGTGCGTGTGTGTGTTTTTTACTCCAGCTCTGTGTGTGTGTGTGTTTTTTACTCCAGCTGTGTGTGTGTGTGTGTGTGTGTGTGTTTTTTACTCCAGCTATGTGTGTGTGTGTTTTTTACTCCAGCTGTGTGTGTGTGTGTGTGTTTTTTACTCCAGCTCTGTGTGTGTGTGTGTTTTTTACTCCAGCTATGTGTGTGTGTGTTTTTTTTACTCCAGCTGTGTGTGTGTGTGTGTTTTTTACTCCAGCTGTGTGTGTGTGTGTTTTTTACTCCAGCTGTGTGTGTGTGTGTGTGTTTTTTACTCCAGCTCTGTGTGTGTGTGTGTTTTTTACTCCAGCTATGTGTGTGTGTGTTTTTTTTACTCCAGCTGTGTGTGTGTGTGTGTGTGTTTTTTACTCCAGCTATGTGTGTGTGTGTTTTTTACTCCAGCTGTGTGTGTGTGTGTGTGTTTTTTACTCCAGCTATGTGTGCGTGTGTGTTTTTTACTCCAGCTATGTGTGCGTGTGTGTTTTTTACTCCAGCTATGTGTGCGTGTGTTTTTTTTACTCCAGCTGTGTGTGTGTGTGTTTTTTTTACTCCAGCTGTGTGTGTGTGTGTTTTACTCCAGTAGTGTGTGCTTGTGTGTGTGTTTTTTACTCCAGCTATGTGTGTGTGTGTTTTTTTTACTCCAGCTGTGTGTGTGTGTGTGTTTTTTACCCCAGCTATGTGTGTGTGT